>JXTB01000249.1:326201-340148 GCA_002914805.1 Parasponia andersonii
GATAAATAAAATACTTAAACACAATATAAAGACAAAGTTGGAAGAGCATAAAGGAGCTTGGCCAGAGGTACTCCCTGAAGTTTTATGGGCTTATCACACCACTCAACAAATAACTATCGGAAAGAGTCCATTCTCTTTAGCTTATAGATATAAAGTAATGGTTCTGGTTGAAATTGGTGCGAGCTCTCTACGACGATCAACCTGTGAGCAAGATCGCAACAAAACACTAATGAGGGTTGAGCTCGATCTTTTAGAAGAAAGGCGCGAGCAGTCTCAATTTCGAATTGCATCATATCAACAGCGCACTGCTCGATATTATAACTCTAAAGTCAGATGAAGAGGATTTGAAGTTGGTGACCTTGTTCTTCCATAAAGTCCTACCTAATAATAAAGAGCACGGTGCTGGAGTATTTGGACCCTCTTGGGAAGAACCGTATGTTATTGATGTCATCATTCGACCTGGAACATATAAGTTACTGGCAGACAAAAGATCGAGCATGCCTGGAATGCAGAATAAATTCGTCGCTATTATCAGCAAATTTTCATGTATATCTTCATGTTTTCGTCCTTTATCAATAAAGATATCTACTTATTTGTTATTCGTTGATCGTCATTCGTTGATCATCATTCGTTGATCGTCATTTGTCATCATCAATAAGGGTGTCTCCTCATTCGTCATCTTCAATAAGGGTGTCTCCTCATTGATCATTCGATTTGGTACTTTTTATAGTTTTATGGCAGTCTTCGAACACCATAACACTCGGAGGGCAGTGGGATCAGAATATTATCTCCTACTTGCTTCCTAAGGGACTATGCAAAATGTCCATTTAGAGGGGTCGGAATTTTAGATCGTCGAAATATCTAAAATTCCTTAAAATCTTAGGATTTTCTCCTCGCTTCATGCCTTAGCATGTCGTATTACGCAATTTTCCTCCTCAAACAACAAAATAACTAAGCAAAACGTTCATTGTTCGATGTGATATATTACTATATTTACATTTTGCCATGAAACTTTTGAAAAACAGTATTGAGTTTGCATCACTCATACTTGCTGTTTTCTTAAGCGACCTAACCTATCCTAACATAACCATTTTAAGTGTGTTGGATTCAAATTGTAATAGCGTACCAATCAGTCACTTAGTGATTGACTACTTGGTTAAATTAATTATCTTCTATATTACGACTTAGTGTGTTGATTGTTTTGCAGGAATAAATGTCTAATAAAGAAAGCATTCATTCATTGATAAAAGCTCGCACCTGTATGCAAGTAAAGAAATACAAATAAGAGGGGACCAAGCCTGTATTGTTCTGAAGTTCAAAAAAAATAAAAAAAAAATTATTATTATGCAGACGTGCTCGCTCCACCATCTCCAGTTTTAGTAGCTTCATCTTTCCTCCAACTCTGGACATGCTTGACCACGTCTTTGCCAAGGATGGAAAAGTCGAAGTCCGGATACTTGCAGAAGATGTTATATATAATGGTCGACAAGGCGATGTCACTAGCTTTGTCTTCGAGCTCCTTGACTTCAGTAGCCTTGAACTCTTCAACAGCCTTGCGAGCTACCTCTATTGTTGCCTCCTTCATGCGATCTGGATGCTCGGAGATAGTCTTTTCAAGCTCTTTAATTTTTTCCTCGAGCTTCTCATTTTCGAACTTTTCCTTGGCCAGACCTTCGAGCAGCTACTGCCTCTCTAAATCGAAGGCTTTTTTCTCCTCCTCATGAGCTTTCTCCGAGTCCTCGAATACTTGGGTTATCTTTTCGACTTTTTCGGCCTTCTCTAAACACTCAAGGACTGGGTCATGCATCAGGACAGCAGCTACAGTAGTCTGAAAATATAACATATCAATACCAGAAAAATGCGTTGAAAAAAGAAAATAGAAGATGCTTACATTTGCCAACATTCTCATTGCAGAACCAAAGGCAACCTTGGCAGATCATTACTTCATCCTCTCCCAGCCATCTTCGGAAGTGAAGCGATCAATGAAGGCTGTGCTCATACCAGCCTTCTCCGGTAATTGATTAAGGAGTGTGAAAAACTCCTCGTCCTTATCAACCTGGTTCGGTTCCGAAGAAGTGGCAGTCTCCTTGGATGGTTCGGGATGACTCATAGCTTGAGGCTGAGGAGGAGGCGAACTTGTCGGGATATCCTTGAAGGCGACCTTCTCTTTCCCTTTTGACGTCGATGGAGGTGTGCTCTCTGGCATCTTGGACTTTTCCATAGACCATAGAGTAGAAGGCGGTGCTCGCAGTCCACTACCAATAACTATTTCTGTACAGATGTGAGTCAGCAAATGGGGTGACATAATATAATGATGATAAAATATATATATATATATATATATATATATATATATAATTACCTTCTTGTTGTTGAAAAGCTGGTGGTGATGCGGTTTCTAGAGATGATGGTTCCGAGGTTGTAGGGGTGGCAGGTGCTTTTCTTTCCTAGGTTTGGAAGACGAAGCACTCTTTTCCGTCTGCTTCCTCGGCTTCTTCTTCTTTGAGCTTCAGGGTCTGGTCGAACGAACGGTGGGATCAGGGAGCGCGGCTCCCCTTGGAAGCAAACCTCAAGCGACTAAGTTCTTGGAAGTCCCAAGCTTCTTCCAATCGAATTCCTCAATCGGAAGGTCGTTGATTCTGTACACCTTTACGAGCTGTTCTCTAGAAAGTCCAAGTTATTCCCTGTTATCTGTGATGACATACGAGTACGATCAGAATAATATGATTATACAGAAAAGGCGATAAACTGAAAGCTACCTACCAGGATTCTGAAAGAAGCCGTTATTCGCATAGTCAAAGTGGAAAAATGGATTTTTCCATTTTCCCATGTTGTTGCGAATCTCATAGATAGTTTTTATTCCTTGGTTCGACCACTTGCTCGCATAAAAGAAGCTGAAGTCTGATGGGTTTGATTTCACTTGATAAAACCAAACGAACTTTTCAGGAGTGGGGGTTTCTAAGTCTAGTTTATGGTATAGTATGTACAGACCTACCATGTATCTATAAGTATTTGGAGTTAGTTGAAAAGGAACGACTCCATAATAGTTGACGATGGATTTTATGTAAGGATGAAGTGGGAGGTGCACCCCACATTTGAGAACTACTTCAGAGATGAGACAATTCTACGAGGTGGTGTATGTGGTCAATTGAACTCCATAGGAAGGCGAAGAGGGATGGCGATCTTGCAGTTGCACATGATTTTGCTGAGCCTGTTCGTGGTGCAATTCATCCTTATATTGGTACATGACCAGTCTCCCTCTATATATTGATAACCCGTTGCGAACGCAGGGTCATCTCTGATATGTCGGGGCCATTGGTCTTGAGGAAAGTCGCCTATGCAAGGACTATTTTGTCTGACCCTGGTTATCTCAACTTCGGGTTCTAGCTCAAGATAATCTTCGAGATTTATGGAGCTAACGCTGGTATTGGAAGATTCTCCTGAGAATACATTCCCTTCCCTAAAATCCTCACTACTAGACCTCTGAAAAGAAATATGGATGGATTTAGTCCTATGCGAGCATCAGGGACCTTAGCTATATGCGAGCAGTTTTGGGGTCTCATCCTAGGATTGCATCAATAAGCTACTCATCGAATTTTTTCTAATCGATCTACGAATTCATAAAAATCGTTTGAGCAGTTCGTTTAAAAAAAATAAAAAACTCTTTCACAAGTTCATCTCTATCAGTCATCTAAAAGAAGGTATTCTATAAACCAACGAAGGGGATCTAAAAATTTCCATTTTACAGTCTATCCGAATATGGGATGGGTTTATGTTCAGAATATTTAGGCTCTATGGTTTGTTCTTATTTTCCAGAAATAGGATCTGTAGATAAGAGTTCTGGAAAAATCGAAGAACAAGAGAGAGAGAATATATACTAACCTTTCTTCAAAGACGGAGGGACCAAGATGACGTCTGAAGGATTGTGATAATAACTTCGTCAGAGAAGATGACAAAGTTGCACGAGCTGAGAAATAGAATGATGTCGGAAGGATTGCTCTGTGAATACTTCGGGTTTCGAGACAAAATGATGCCGAAAGGGTTGCTCTGTGAATACTTCGGATTTCGAGAGAAATAACAAACGATAGGTTTTTTGAAGAGGAGGCAGATTAGTTTTCGATATATATGCCTTGAGCATTGTTAAATCACAGCCATAGATCAAGATATTTAATTTTCAGATCCAAAGGCTGAAGTTCACGCGGGATTTGATTTTTCCAAATTAAATCGGTATCTTTTCAAAATTTGAAACGATTCGATTTAAGACAACAGCTGGCATCATCGCTATCATTGTGTCTGTTTTAAAAAGGAAAAGAAGGGAAAAGTCTCCTCGAGTTTTGCTATTCTTCTTAGAAAAGGTAACACGTGGTTTTATCTGTCAGAAAAAGGTGCGCGTGATCTTGAAAATGTGAGATTTGAGATCTGGCGACTCTTCGACTCTTTAAGAGTCTCAAGTCTAGGTCATGACATCGTATTTTTAAGCTCACACTTCGAGTAGAAGGAAGCTCCATTTTGTCCTAAAGAACTAATGGAGCTGGGGGGCAATTGTTGTGCGGTCTAAAATCCTATATGTTGGTCAATACCAAAAAGTAAAAAGTTGACCAAGTGAACGTGTCAGGTCGCATGAGAAAGAGTTAAGTGTAACCTCTTCCGAAAAAGTTAGTGCGACCTCCTTCGAACGAGTTAAGTGTGACCTCCCCCGCATAAGTTAGTACGACCTCATCTGAATGAGTTAAGTGTGACCTCTACCGTATAAGTTAGTGCGGCCTCCTCCGAACGAGTTAAGTGCGGCCAGAATGAAAAGGAAACTAGACTGAGCTTCGTCAAACGGGTAACTTACAAAGAAAGGGAAACAAAAGTTTCTCTTTAAAGATCGACCAGTCATCTCATTTAAGTGATTACCCAGTTATATTGTTACTCAAATTGTATTACCCGATTATACAGTTACCCATTCTTATAATTGGGAAACATTGAGCTATCCTCACCTATATAAAGTGAGTTCAATGTTTCAGTGAGAGATCTTTTATCTTTGAAATCTTTTGAGAACCTTTTAAACTCTTACTTCTTCTTTCTGGACAATAAATTGTAATTTTGAGCTCTTGTAATTCTCCAAAAAATAGTAAAAAAACAGTGGACATAGGCTCATTTTTTTTGAGGCTGAACCATTATAAAACTCTTGTCTTTTTATTTGCTTTAATTATTTAACCCTTTTCACACATAAGTCACATTTTGTAATTTTCCTAAATTTATTGTTGAAAAACCTCCGTCAACACTCTTTATTCTGAAAATTATTAATAATTATATACATTGCTAAAAACTATAATATTATTCTAAGACCTTTAGCACATATATAGGAATTTTTCTTCAAATAATCAGACTCATTTGAGATCTATAAAATAAGTTTAAATACATTATAAATTAGACAATATATTTTGTCGGGTTTAACAATATTTTGGATGGTACATAAAGAAAATTTGAAATCAATTCAAATAAAATACATATAACTATGAAACTTTCCAGAATTTATGTTAGTCTATAAATAAACAATTCTACAAAATTCTATATGCATATATTATCTTTTACCTACTAAACATACAATATATAGTTGTGAAACTCTAGCTGTTAAATTTTCAGAGGCAACAATCAGCACATAAATACAATTTAATATAAAATCAAACAAAATTGATATGAACGTAATATTTTGTGTTAGAAATCTGATTGATTCAGATTCGTCGCTCCTAGGATCTCACTTCAACAAATATCAGAATAATATAGAAATAATAACAATGAATAAAAATAATCATCACAGCACAAGAATTTAAGAAAAAAACTCCAAATCAAGAGAAAAACCACTGCACTCAGAAAAGAATTCCACTATATGAAAAATTTCTACAATTACATAGAGTTACTTCTTTTCTACCCAATAACTCTAATATACTCAAATACTCTCTCATAATAAACTCTCACAAATATTTCCTCCTCACACCTTTTTCTCTCTTCGAACAATCATCCACAAGAGAATTCACACTTCCATACTCCTTGAAAGAAAACACAAAGAAACTAAAATAGAATTTTTCCAGAAGGGAAAAATACTTGAAATGCTACATATTGAGATGAATAGTAACCAAGGAGATAGCCTCCTTATATAGAGCTCAAGCCTCTATTCCTCTCCATCATCTACCAATGTGGGACTTTGACTTCTTTCACACTTTTAATATTTAGTCAAATTCTAATAATCTCCACCTTTACTAAATAATAAAAACATCCATAACTTCCGCTACACACATTGTCTTTACTGATAGTCATACTCCACCATATAAATATACACTTAGAATTGACAAATTTTAAGAATTTCACCTTAACTTCTGTCGAAAAAATCCTCACTGAAAATTATAGTGGAACTCCCACTATTTGGCTTTCCCAGAAGCTCATCAGACATTAACATCATTCACCGCATACTCTGCATTAATGCAAAACCAATGTTTGAATACAAACTTGTGAACTCTCAATTTGCTACTATCACATCCTCTTTTATGGTAACTTTAGAGATCAACGATATTTCATAAGCATTAAAAGCATCATGAGATTTGGAGCCTTTAGCCAAACTCGCTTCACCTTTTTGACCATTTTTTTTTAGGTGCCAAGATTGTCCACACCTCTAGTAGATTACATCATTCCTTAATTCAGAAATGACATCGTTCAAGACACTTGGAAGATCACTTGCAACTTTGTTTCTAGATCGTCACCGTCTTTATTGCTCATATTAGATTTCTCAGAATCTCTGCCCTTCAAATCCTATCTAATTTATATTCCTTAAACAAAATTTCCTTAGACTACCAGTGAGCTCTAATGCACCGAAGAACCCACCTGCTCTAATACCACTTGTTGGAAATTTGATTCACCTAAATTCACTACTCCATGGATCTTACTTCAACAAATATCATAATAACAGAGAAATAATAACAAGGAATAAAAATAATCACCACAACATAAGAATTTAAGTGTAAAACTCTCAAATCAAGAAAAAATACTACCCTCAGAAAAAAATTTCACTATATAAAAAATTTCTACCTTCACATAATCTTACTTCTTTTCTATCTAATGATCCCAATATACTTGAATATTCTCTCACAACAAATTCTCACAAATATTTCTTCCCTAGATAACCTCCTTATATAGAACTCAAGCCTCCTTCCTTTCCTCTCCATCTTCTACCAATGTGGAGCTTTAACTTCTTTCACTTTTTTAATATCTAGTCAAATTCTAATATTTTGTACACATGATCTTATAAAAATTTCACACTAAAATAAAATCTCTAACTCGAGATATCATAGGTCGCAATTCAGAACATCAGTAAGAACATATGCATGCGTAGAATCACAAAATTACCTGTCCTTGAATCTTGAATAATTTTTTAAGAGATAAAATTCTTGAAACTAGAAACCATAATAGGCACTTTAGAGAGAGAGAGAAAATTAGAGAGAAAATTAGGAGAAGCATGAGAATAAAGAAAGCATAAGACATATTTATAGGCTAGGTTATTCATAAAGCTAGGTTTCTTTTTCTATATTTTTTAAAATACAAATATGCCTATATATATAAATATATCTATATAAATATAAATGCACGAGGCCTATTATTTTTTCTTCTTTACACACCACACACATGCCGGTTAATATATTTATTAAATATAAATATATGTAATCACATAATATAGTCTACATTTCTATAAAACTCGTTTTATATATATTTATCTAATCACCTAATCAAATAATAACCCATGGCAATTTATTTTCTTTTGCTTTCCTCTAACATATTTAGTAACTAAAGTATATATAAATCAAACATATATATATATATATATATATATATATATATATATAAACTTTCATAATTAGAATTGTAGAAACAAATGTAATGTTAATAGATAAATTATAGAAAATCAGATTTTCTATTTCTAAATGCAAGACATAAATCTCACAAATACACATAATCACAAAATAACATAGTGATTATTTCAATTATTTAGCACCTGCAAGAATTTCACTGTAAAATACTCAAGAAAAGAAATTCGTTAGCCTAACATATTTCAGATTCACATAATAACAGCATATAATCAAATAAGAACGCACGAATCCTTTAGTAGACTCATTCTTTCCGATTTTGGGATATTACACGACTAATGTATCTGGGCCATCCATTTCTATGGAGTCTAAAGTGAGACCCACATAAATGAGTAGGACAAATGCATCAGTCGTAACTAATGCTAGCACATCTCTAAGATCTTTACATAAATAAATCAAGCTTTACTATGCAATTAATTTTTTACTTGAGTGTGTTTTCTCAAATTGATTACTAATAAAGAGAGAATATGACAATCATGACAACTTTTTTTTGCAGGCAATATAATACATACAATAGAGTATTTCAAATTCCTTCATTTAACTGGTTTTATAACCCAAATCATGTTTTAACTTATCCTCTGATTTTGGTATCCACATTGTTCTCAAAGCTATGATGAATGAAATAATACCTCAATCATTCTAAGTATCCTTTAAAATAAAACATCATACTGTGGATTGCTGTGTGTTGATGGAGGTTTTATCAACAATAAATTTATAAATAATCAAGAGATGTGGCTTGTGTGAATTGAAGTAGTAATCAAAGCAAATAAGGAGAGAGGGATTTATAGTGGTTCAGCCCCAAAAAAGATGAGCCTACGTCCACTGTTTTCTCACTATTTTATGAATAATAATGAACACTCAAGGTTACAATCACGTTTGGGGATCGGAAAGACTGAAAGCTATTGAAGAATGCTAAAGACTTAGACTACCCAAAGTTTAGAATACTCTAAGCTTGAATTTGCTCTGACTTCTATTCTCTGTGACTTGTATCTGCCCAGAACTTGGTGTGTTTCTTCGGAACATAGAGCCCCCTTTATATAGATAAAGGTAACCTTATGCCCCTAGGTTCCTTATGTCTCTAGGATCCTAATTGTATAAACNGATAACTATTCAAAACGGATAACTAGTTAATCATAAATAGGAATCTTCAGTTTCCCTTTCCTTGTAGGTTTCTTCCATAGTGTTTACTTGTCTCCCTCTTCTTGTAGGTTTCCTTTATGGCATTTACGTGTTTCCTTCTCCTTATAGGTTTCATGTTTGTCAAGGCAAACTGCACGGAGAAGGTCGCACAAAACCGGTGGAAGAGGTCGCATATAACCATCACGGAGGAGGTCGCGCATAACCATCATGGAAGAAGTCGCATATAATCCTTATGCGACCTTAGGATTTTAGACCGCACAACACTGTGTAAAAGAAAAGAGAAAAGAGAAAATAAATAAATAATAAAAAGCCCTTCTCATTGAGAGAAGCAAATCAAAACCGACTGGAAGAGACAACGGAGTGCTGGGTTCAATTAACTGCTCTCTTATTTCATTAACTTATTATATTATATGGCATTTTCTGATTAAAAGGACAAGCAAGGGGACACAAATAAAGAAAAAAGAGGTGATCTCGGTCCTATACAATCCAATGCAATATACCTAATATAATACAATATGATATACTAAGGGTTTGCTTGAATAAATTTTTGTTTTGTTTTTTTTTTTTTTAATAAAATGAAAAGTGAAGATTTTTTAAGTAAATTCTTGAGAAGATTCAACTATTTTTTTTTCTTTTTAAAAAAATAAAAATATAAAATAAAATTGTATCCAAACAATTTATTTACTATTTTTGCTTGAGTGGGCCTCTAAAGTGCGGATTCCTGTTTTTCTTCTATTTTTATTCTACCTTTTCTTCTTACATAGCTTGCTTTACAAACAATTAGGGCTTTAGTCATTGCTAGCTAGAAGTTAGAATTTCCTTTGCTAGTCCTTTATTTTTCTTCCGCCCTTTATCGTCTCTCCTTACTCCTCTATTAAATGTTTCTAATTTTAATTAAACATTTAAAGAAATAAATATAAACGTACAAGGCCAATTTGCTACCAGTCAGACTCCTCCTTTCTCCATAGTCTCCTAACTCTCCACACAGGTCCATTAAGATAGAAGACAATTGTTGGTTGGGCCTAGTAGTTATCCTTGAAGCTTGCTTTGTTGAACTTGGACTTTCTATAACAAGGAGATATTGGTATGGGTTCCACGGTCACACTTGAGGCCCCCGTAATTATCATAATTAGAGGAAATTTGATCTTTTTTATGGTAATTTTTCAAAAAAAAAATTAAAAAATTCTGGATTTTGAAATTATTTGAAAATTTCTGGATTTTAATTAAAATTTTAAAATATTTAAAAATATCATTTGTTATTAATTGATGAGATACTTAAAATGAATAATCAAGTTATCTTAGATAATTTGACCGGTTAACTCAAATAACTACATAGTTATCCAAGTAACCCAACTAGGTACCTCGAGTACCATTAAAAAAGTACCAATTTTGAAGAAAAAGTGATATTTTTTCTAAATATTTATTAAGAGTACTATATTTTAAAACAACTTTTGAAAAGTAATATTTTGCTAAACTAATTTGAGATTTTTCAAAAAAAAAAAATATAGCCATCTAGAATTTTTCAATTTTTTGTATTTTATGTCTGGAATTTTGTAAGAAGTCCTCACAATAAATATCTCAGCCTTAGCCCCTTAATAACAAACTAATTGGTTTTACAACTTTTGCTCATTGCCCAAAAAAAAAGACAAGAAAAAACTGGTATAGAGATTAAAAAAAAAAAGTAAATAAAATAAACAAAGTTTGGCCCATTTTAAGTGAAATGCTATAATAAAATGACCGGTATTTTTAGTATATATACCAAGTAGAAAATATGACGTACTCAATATAAAAAAATAATATATTTATTACATAAACTAAAGTTGGTATAAAAGTTAGAAATACTAAGTATAAAATACTCGACTATATAGTTATAAAAAGAAAAAATGAATATTTATTAAATATATAGTGCTAAAAAAAGGTACACACTCTAATTTCTCATTAAAAAAAAAAGTGAACTATTATTTGGACAATTGATTCTATAAATGATCCTTTTTTTCGTACTTTAACTGATTGATTATGTGCTTAGTAAATCAGTTTCATATACAAACTATATTAAAAATTAGGAGAATTTATACCAAGGGAGTCTGCTAAATTTTTCAAGATGAAAAAAGAGACTCACCTATAAATGTTTTCAAAACTAACCACCATTATCATATCACACATATAAATTTACTTTAATACTTTATTCCCAAAAAAATTCTAAAATACATTCTTTTTCGACAAACTCCAAACTACTAGGGTCGAAAAATTTCGTTTGCTATCAAATTTGTTCTGCCACCTCTCATAATTGTTCCGATCGATTTGCGACTAGGGTCGAGCCACTATTTGACTGACGTTTGACTAGATTGAACATTTTTGACCTCCCGTCGAACATGGTTAGCCACCTTCTTGGTACCGCATCCTTCGCTTTTGACTTTTTCGATTTTGTCAAAAATTTTCGAATAGGATTGAGTCGGGGATAATTTTGAAATTTTGAAATTTTTATTAAAAGACATGACAATAAAAGTGGTTGTTTTGAAAATGGCTTATAAGTTATCCCTTTCTTCATCACATGTATTAAAAAATTATCAAAATTGACAATCCCCTGGTTAAATTATGTATTTACATATTCGGGCATAAGATATTAACAGAATGGACAATATTTTTCAAAGGATATAAAAAATCGACGAATCTACTAACCGAAAAAATAAAAAGCCCTTAGAAAGGAAAAGCAACAAATAATACCTTTGAAGTGGGCTCATCTGAATAAAGCTATGGGTCCAAAATCAGTATGTTGCTGTTTGAGTGAGCGGCCCGTATTTAAAATTCAGACTTCGCCACCTTGAAGTTTAAGACATCTGAGAGCTTATATGCAAAAGCTAGGTAGGTATATCTCGTATATAAATAATTATATTACATATGTATGTTAGGGAAACGATAAAATAAATGTGAAAAAATAACGCCGAAATAAAAATAAACAGGACACACACAAAATTAGCGTGGTTCACCAAATTGGCTACGTCTACGGAGCTGCTGCAGATTTTCACTATTGGGAGAAAATGAACTTTTACAAGTGTTTACAAACACTTACTCAGTACTCCTCACACCCAGACCCCGAATACACCCAAGAGAAAAATTGTATTTTTCTCTAACTCTCAAGAGTAAACTCACTCTAATACTCTCACAACACTTGGTGTTTTTTACACTCTGGGATAATTTACAATGAGGAATAGTACCCCTATTTATAGTGTGAGGTTCCTCAGCCCTATACATGTTTTTTGCCAATTTTTGCCATATTTAATACACGGTTTATACACGTTTTCTTTACCGTATTTTTTGTCTCTTACATGGAACAATACCGTGTTTTATTTGTTGGCTGACAATGAGCTTTTAATGCTCATTACACGGTTTTGAAAACCGTGTGTACAACGCGTCAACAATCTCCCACTTGAAGACTGATTTCAATCATATCTTCACACTCGATCAACCAGCAGCTCATCCCCGCATCGTTATTCTTGCAGGCCAACTGAAGCCGAACACAATTCAGTTTTTCAATATTCACCGTCTTCGTCAACATATCAGTAGGATTCTGACTACCATGAATCTTCTCAAGAGCTATAACTCCATCTTCCAAAGTTGAGCGTATGAAATGGTACCGAACCTGTATGTGCTTTGTCCGAACATGATAAACAGGGTTCTTTGCCAGAGGAATAGCACTTTGACTATCACAATGCAAAGTGCTCTTCTCATAATTCTGACCAAGTTCCTCCAAGAAACTCTGCAACCATATCAACTCCTTGCTTGCTTCTGTCACAACAACATACTCTGCTTCAGTAGTAGATATAGCGACAATCTTTTGCAGCTTTGAGACCCAGCTAACCGTTGTACCACCTAATGTGAATGCACATCCAGTAGTACTCTTCCTGCCGTCTACATTACCAGCCATATCAGCATCCACATAGCCTTGTAAATCCAAATTTGATTTTCTGAAGCACAGGGCCATGTTAGTGGTACCTCTCAAGTACCTGAGGATCCACTTCACCGCTTCCTAGTGTTGTTTTCCCGGATTGCTCATATATCGGCTCACAACTCCCACTGCATATGCTATATCCGGTCTTGTACACACCATGGCATACATAAGGCTGCCAGTAGTTGAAGAATAAGGCACCTTGGTCATGTGAGCTCGCTCTTGTTCTGTTAAGGATGACTGCTCCTTGGTTAGTTTGAAGTGACTAGCCAAAGGAGTACTTACAGGCTTTGCACCATTCATATTGAATCTGCTAAGTACCTTCTTTACATACTCCTCATGAGATAGCTTCAAACTCCCATTCACCCTATCTCTAGAAATCCGCATCCCAAGGATTTGCTTTGCAGCTCCCAAATCCTTCATAGAAAACTCCATTGACAATTCTTTCTTACGCTTATTAATTTCCTCTATATTAGCTCAAGCAATCAACATATCATCTACATACAGAAGTAGAATAATATAAGAATTGTCAAACCTCTTCACATAACAGCAGTGATCCGCCTGACACCACAAGTAACTATTGTTATTCATAAATGCATCAAACTTCTTGTACTACTGTCTTGGAGCCTGTTTCAGGCCATACAGACTTTTCTGAAGTTTGCACACCATTCTCTCATTTCCTCGTACTTCAAAACCTTGTGGCTGTTTCATGTAAATTTCTTCTTCCAGGTCACCATGAAGAAATGCCGTCTTGACATCTAATTGCTCTAGATGCAAGTCTTCTTTAGCCACCAACCCAAGTACTGTTCTAATAGTGGTTAATTTGACCACTGGAGAGAAAATCTCGGTGTAGTCGATGTCTTCCTTCTGTTGAAAGCCTTTGACAACAAGTCTTGCTTTGTACCGCTTGCTACCATCATGTTCTTCTTTTATTCGGTACACCCACTTGTTGTGTAATGC
>JXTB01000249.1:342525-395568 GCA_002914805.1 Parasponia andersonii
GTTTTATTAATAAGCCAACAATTAAAAAGGTTGACACAAAAAAAAAAGCCAACCCACGGATCAATCCTCTGAATTGAATATAACTGTTGTTATAAGATTCAACTCCCACATAACTTTTGAAATATACACACATATACAAAATGTTTGCTAAATTATAACTTTTAAAACACTCACACGCTTATACAAAATGTTCGCTAAATTCAAGCATATCAATTTAGGTTGGGCAGGCTTTTCAAGCAAGTGGTGGAGTAGACATCATTCTCAATCATATTGGTATTTTTTTTTTCAAAAAAAAAAAACAAATTCTTTTATTTTTCTCTTGGCTTTTTATTTTTTTAATTTTTCTTTTAAAATTAAGTTTCTTTAAACCGTGATTTTGATGTCCCTTTCAAGAAAATGATCCTGATCAAGCTTAACTTAAAACATGTCTTTGAGATGCCATCATATCACATGACTAGAAGTCCAAGTCAGACGTAAGAAAATGAAAGTAATTGGGAATGATGTGATTGTAATTCATTTGGTTTTATGTGTCCATTCAATTGACACTACTATTCAATTAATTTTATTGGTAATAAAGTTGCCATTTTTCTCTCATTTGGTTGCGTTTGGTCACAGAATGTGACATGTCGCCAAAGTCCTTTGCCACAATCTTAGCCACAATTAGGACCATTTTAATGAAATAATGAACCCAAAACTCCCAATACCAGCAACTTTTAATAAATTCTTCTGCTAAATCATAACTCCTCTAGTTCAACTAGAGTTGGGCCAGGTTCAACTTTGTCAATTTGGCACCCTACCTCACTAAAAAATACTTGGGCCAAAATATTTAATGGCAGTTAAATTTTAAAAAATATGAGCTAAAGTCTACTTTCAAAGGCATCTCTTAATGAGTTTGTTTTGTCAGGTGGCATGTGAAGCTCTCTTGATTGGTTCATTTAACCATAAGTAATGGCTAACCGTCCCAAGCATTCCTGTAGATTAATTTATTGATTTTTTCTACGTTAAATGCCAAGCATGCTTTATACTAAAACCATTATTTTATCATTATTGACATATATGGTGCATCCGAAGACTTTGAGGATAATTTCTAAAAACATTTCTCCGAACATGTAATTGATCATCACTAATTGAAGAAATGACAAGTCAAATCGTCATATCACTTATCACGCCCTTAATTTTTGTTAATCATCTTAGTATTCACAGTATGGAATTGCTATCTAACAAAATGGGTATCCGTCCTTTTCGTTTTTGTTTTGGGCAAGCATATTAGTAGTAGATTGGACTAGTTTGTAAGTTAGAAGCTCTACAAAAACCATGTTATGCTAATTAAGTTATTGATGTGAATAAATTTAATTCTAAAAATGTGGAAGAAGTGGGGATGAGGATAGGTCAACTGGTAGTGCACGTGATGAGATTTGAGTAGGACATTAGGTACAGATTGTGCCAACCAATAGTCCTATGCTTTGCCTCCCATATGCCTTATGTCAATATTTTATAAAAAAGACTCCATTGCGCCTTTCCTTGCACATCTCAATATCAATAGGAAGTTTCAGCAACTAATGCAAATGAATTCTCTCATTAATACTCAGACAACCTCCCTTTTGCAATGCGCAAAAAGTAACAGATAGCAATAGAAAACTGAAACTTACAATGTGCGCAAAGCAAAGCTCCTCAATGAAAACAACAACGATACAATTTTGTCAAATTCGCATATTGCTTGATCCTAAACAATTAAAAATTGTCATGAGAGTGGTTCTACCAAACTACCTTTGCTTCGGGGAGGAACTGAGTTCGTCTTCTTACAATATTGCTATTGGAAGTTTCGATCGAATATTTTCAAATTTGGGTACTGTTTGATTTTGCTACTATGATAGTTCAAAAATGTCACAAGAGTGATATCTAGCTTAGAAAGCTTCTATTATTTATGGAACGTACCCTTGCTTTGGAGAGGAACTGTAAGTTAAAGTATTGCTTTGTAAAGCATTAAAAGTGTACCGAACTGAGTCACACCAGAATGCAGGTTAGACAAGCTTTTCATAAGAAAGCGAAGCTAGTGAGTGAGGACTTTCAAAACTTGTGACCAAATCTGTCCTAACAATAGGACTGGTTGACAATCTAGGCTACCTTTAGAACGTAGAAACAAGATAAAGTAGCCGCAATTGGGTAACAAAGATGATCGAAAAACGAGAAAGTTGTAAAGAAAGAAGACTGATACAGTCAACAATACAAAAATTTAGAAGGGCATTTGCCATTAAGACGAAGCATAACAAATTTCAAATTCCATTACTCATTCTCAGAAATTTTTTTCCACTACAAATGAACTGCAAAAAGAATTCCCTTACAAGAGAAAGTAAAAGAGAAAAATAAGGAGAAAAGAATGCATAAAAGAAAAGAGACAAACACAGAAACTCAACGACCTAATATGACCTCGAGGACCTTACTAGATATCAAACTAAACCTAAACTCTACCCTTAGACTTGCATCTTCTCTCTTTCTAACATTTCTTTCAGTTCCCTTTCTCAATACAATCCTTCCTTCTCTACTAACTAAAAATATATGGTCATCTATTTTTGCTCCTATTTGCCAACCCTCCCCAATTCCATCCCTGTACAAAAAACCAATGAACAAAGAAATGAAATAAACAGTAAGCCGATACAACATAGCAGAGGAACTAAGAGGGAAGGCCAGTGAAGAATGTTTATTCCCAAAAAGTTCGGGAAAAGACAGTTCTTCTCTATCCCTCACATGTAATCCAGCGAAATGCTGCTATTAGTATTCGGAATGAGCTCCTGCATGGCATCATTCATAGATGTCGCAGTCGCAGTTGCATTTCCAGCCACACCTACCATCTCGCCAGACTTGGTTCTCATCTCAAGAACCTTCTTATGGGAATTGGAGTGCAACGATGGAACGAACGTTGGGCTGGCTGCAGGCCGGTATTCGGGGAAGAGCCGGCCTGACTTGTAGCGGACACCACAAGCGTTGCAAAGGGTTTTCGGCCCCATTGGCCCTGCTCTCCACTGCGGTGTCTTAGTGATCTCACAATGCATACACTTCCTAACTGCTTGCGAGGTTTGATTCTGATTCGTCTCTGCAGCGGGGGCAGCGGGAAACGTCAATTTGATCTTCTTTTTCTTCTTTTGGTCAACGGGAACTAGTTTAGGTATCTTGATCATAGGACGAGTCTCTGCGAAATTATTCTCCGAATCGGATGAACTCTTGGGAGCAGCAATTAACAGCTGAGGTGCCTCGACCACTGATGATGTTGGGGAGATCAGTTGAATTGCCGGGCGAGGATTGAATGTGGCCGGTCGAGGACGTTTGCTGCGAGCACGTCCGCGCCTCCCGCCTCCAGGGGTGGTGGTTTCTGGGCTGCGGGGTCCTCCACTCTTCCCGCCAGAGCAAGAGCTGCTGCTGTCGAGGACGGAAACCGGGCTGGAAGTCTGGAATTGTTGGCGGGGTGAGTCCTTATTAAGGGAAGACTCTTCTTCTTTGTTGATAGTGAGACTTCCACCAGAGAAAGAATCCTCCACAAAAGTTGAGAGCCACTCCAATTGGACAATGTCTTCATACTGCAATAACAACAAAAGCACAAAACTCAATCAGACAACAGAATTCAATTACAAACCAATTAATATTACAGAACACCCAACAAAGATAATAGATTAGACTTGAACAATTTGCTCATAACTCACCAAATTGACACACCCCATAAAAAAAATTAAAAAAAAAAAAATCAAATTTTTGGTGGGTTTGAGTTGTAAATTTAAATTATAATTTTCTTCCAACAAAAAAAAGAAAAAGAAAATAACGAATTGGGGCCAGTCATGTAGCTCAAGGCGCCATAATTCACTTTCAAACTTATCACATGACAAAGTCACATGACACCCATTAATGGAGCAATAATTCAAACTGGTTACCCATCGACATTAAAACCATAGGGTGAGTTTACAAAAACCCTTGCTAACGAAGAGTGAAATACCAAAACTACCCCTAAAAAAGGGACCCATTCTGAAATTTTTGAAAAATCTGAAATTTGCACTGGTAACCACCAAATTAGAGACGAGATATTCACATCAGTGGCACGAAAATCCCACGCCACCTTTACCTTTACGCGGGGTTTGCCAGCCTGGCACAGTTTGGAACAATCGAAAAAAAGTAGAAAACGACGTCGTAATCAATACATAATGACGTCACTCACCAGAATCCGAATTTCTTTTTTTTTTTTTTTTCATTTTAAAAAAAACACGATTTATTTTATTGTTTTAAATTTCTCCAATGAAGAAAATACAAAAAAAAAATTGAAAATGAAAATCGAAAGAGTCTACTTTACAGTCTTGTCTTACTGACCGGAACAGAGAGCTCGGCGGAGAGGTCAGAGGCGCTGTTGCCGGAGAAGACCGAGTCGGAACCGGGGAGCGAGTCGGACTGAGTTGACCAAATGCTAGGGAATGCATTGGTGTCGGTGCTTGGGCCCAAGCTGGTGTCGACGTCATCGCCTGGGAAGTCAAGAAGGTCGTCGATATGGTCGAAGAAGCTCCCGCAGTCTATCTCGTCCATGAAGTTTGGTCCGATCATTTTCCTGAGAAAAAATTAGTCGGGGGAAAGAAAATGAGGGAAAGTATTTTCTTACTCGAGAAAATGAAAAAGAAAAAGAGAAAAAAAAAAACATAGCTTCGGATTTTTGAATTACTCAATTTATAGTGTCGAGAAAAAAAAATTGAGAGTATGGGCACCACTTACAAAACAGTCCGTGTGGCGCATGTTAGCACAAAAATGACAGTAATTTTCTCAATTGACAAAATTACGTCATAATTAATTTGGGAAGGAGTAATTTATGTATTTGTCTATTTTGGCCGAAATTTGGGGTGAGAAACTAAAAATAAAAAGAGAGAAGAACTTTCGGAAAGGTGCATATAACGAGTGGGGTATTGTACCGCCAGCTGGTTCCAATTAGCACAAACTACAAATTGCACCATTTTCTTTATTACTTTCCCCTTTTTTAAAGTGTAATCTTAATTTTAATAGAAGAGGAAGATAATTAAGTTCAATCCAAACCTTGTGAAATTTGGGAGTAAAGAAAATTTCACCTCAGACCAAGAAATTTTCCCGAGAAAACGAAGTGAAGAAGAGCTGAGCTCCCTCAAAAAAAAAAAAACAAAGACTCGGCCAAATTAGCACGCAGAAATTACAAAAAAAAAAAAAAAAAAAAAAAAAGTTGCTCAAAATTGAAAATGTGTTCAAATTAGACAGTCCTTAACGCTGACCAGAGAGAGAATTTTTAAGTTTTCCTTAACTTTGTAAAATTTTGAAGCGAGTTCAAAACTTACTTCAAATTCCACAAAATGTGAAAAAAAAATGAGAAGGAGAAGGAGAAGAGAATCCACAAAATGTGAGAGGCCATACCTGTAATTTAAAACCGAAGTAAATAGTAATTCCCGCCTAAAACAAGCGAAAAGCCAACAGACGAAGACGAAGTGGTAGAAGTAGTAGCGGTGTTCTAACTAAAAGCCCTAATTTCTTTCAGTGTAAGCAAACCCAAAATATAGAGAGACAGAGAGAGAGTTGCAGAGAAGAGAGAGAAAGTGAGGAGAGGAGAGAGAGAGGGGTGGTTTGAAAGAAGAAAGAGGAGAGGAGAGGGGAGAAAGGCTAAAAAGGAAGAAGAGAGAGTGATGTTAATGTTAGGTGAGCCTCCTCCTTCATTGCTAGCTGGCTTTTACTACTCTCTCCCTCTCTCTCTCTCCCTCCTCCATTTTCCGTCTCTCTGTCGTGACGTTGAAGTTTTCTCTCTCTTCTTTCTCTCTGTCTCTCCTCTGATTACACACGGGTCCCACACTCCTCTCTCTCTCTCTCTCTCTACCCCACCGCTCTTCTCTCCTCCATACCCGCCAGCCTCGCTTTCTTAATTTTATATTATTTTCTCCCCCAGCTTTTATTAATTTTCACGGATTTTCACCGCTCTAGAGAAAATAATTAAAAAATAAAAACAATTCAAAGTAAACCCAAATCTTTTCCACACACCCAGAGAATGGATCAAAAATTCAAAAAGAAAATATAGTTTGATGGGTTTTGAAATCGAAGGACCTTACAATGATAAGGGGGAGAGAGAGAGAGAGAGAGAGATTAAAGATAATGATAATTTATATTAAAAAAAAAAAATGAATGAAACAGAGTGCGGCTGGTGGATTCTCTTTACTTTCCGCAGGTCAGGCGTTAAAAAGAAAAGATTGAAACTGTAATTAAATTCTTCTTTTTATATAAATTTTCAGTTTTACCACTTTGGATTATACTTTTGTCTTGGTAACTGACAAAGACGCCTAGAGAATCCGACATGCTGATGTTTATCCACTATTCACAGAATTTTTCTGGAAAAAAATAAAAAGGTGGAAAAATACCTGTTAATTGAACATTGGCCTACATTTTTTGGTTTTTTTTTTTTAAGTACATTTTTTTGGTTTTAGTTTTCTTACACCGAACGCACTTATCCATTTATATTTGTATGCCCAAGTGGAAATATTTTTACCCACTATGGTATTTTATTAATTTTGCGTATCCTTAACCAAAAAAAAAAGTAAATAAAGGAAATGATTGTAACTTATAGTACTTTCAATAATGTACGTAAAATGGAGGATTTCTGACAGAGTCGTCTGCGAATCCCTTTAGTTAAACTGTTTTTGGAAGGTTATTTATTTATTTATTTTAAAATAAATATCCGGGCTTTTGTAGCGGGATTTGACCATTTTTGAATAACCGTTTTCTTTTATTTTTATTTTTCTTTTCTTGTTTTTTTTTTTCAGTCATTATGGGTCAAAATCATAGCGAGTCAAGTTTGGTAATAAGTTGTAATTATAGGATTTGAAATATCAAATGGTTGTTGCACATTGGAAAATAAAAGGTGAATAAAAAGGTTTTATATATATGAATATGGAGATTATGGTTCCTGTAATGGAGCTCATGGAAAATTTTTATATGAACCTTTATTTGGACAGAGTTATAATATTGCTCGATTAGAAACAAATAAAAAGAATTAGTAAAGTAATTGAAATCACATTTATCAATTTGTCCTACATGTGAAATAGTGTTCAACTGTCAATTCAAGCTCAACTTCCTCAATACTTTTATTTTTTTGTGTAAAAAAAATTTAAGAAAAAAAGAAAAAGAAAAAGGAGTCGGCTAAAAGCGTCCATTTTTTTTTTAATTTTTTATTTGCGCCAAACTACAAATTTAGTGGCATTAAATGTTCCTAATTAACTAACACAAAAAAATAAATAATAAAAAAAAAGGTTCATAAGGTCTGACTACCTAAGTTTGGCCTAATATTGAGATTCTTCCGAATTTCCAATATTGGGCCAAAAAGAAATAAAATTCGAATTTACAATTTCCAAATATAGACTCACTGAAATTTACCAACTAAAAAATAATTTTGACTTAATAGTGTTTGTTACGATCGATTTGGTAATACACGTGTCATTAAATTTTTGGTACATCATTAATGGTTTACCGAAACTGAAAAAGATTTGGCTTTGAAATGCAATTACATTTATTTTTTTTGAACAAAAATAGAAATAAATAGTATTACATCATTTATAATAATTAATTACAATTGCATTACTGACTCAGACCAAAGTCTTTTCTGCATGTTATAACTGCTCCCACAGAGACATTTTTCAATTTTTCTTCACTGTCTGCAGCTGGAAAAAAAAATATAAAAAGTGATAGAATGCTTCGAGCTGTATATATACAATTCTATATACTACACTGATTTGCTGACCTGTCAGTGGGACATAAAGTGGACAATCGTTCCTCGTATCATAAAAATTAAAAGGGCCTTCCAGGTGATGGGCCCACGCGGTTGAATCTATTTGTGGGACCAATGAGTGGTGCACCACTTTTCCTAAATTGTTACCGAGAGCACCAGATTATACCGACGCCATTTGTAATTGCTAATACTTAAGGGCATTTGTAGTAATATCAGGGATTTTGGGGGCATACTTTATTATCATCTTTATGTAAAGTGGGCAATCCTTCTAGTTCTCAGCTCAATTTGGCCACTTAGAGTCTCCAATTTTACGGAAATACCCTCCTTTCCTTCTCTGGCCAAGGGATTAAAGCGAAATCTTTGCCTCTTTTGGGTGCCACCAAGTAAATAAATTATTTAATCAAATAAATAACATAAAAAGGTTAACAAAAGTGACCGCACAACGGAAGCATGTTTAGTTTGGGCCTTACAGAAATGATGGGCCTCGCGTTGTATATATCTTTACCTTTAACTTTCATTTTTCTTTTNTTGGCTAGTGTATCTATCTAACTTGATGTGTACTCTTTGCATCAATCCCTTGTAATATACTCTTTTCACCTTCCGTCTTAAAAATCCAGTACTGAAAGGGTGTATTTGCTTTCATGAACTCTTTAACAACTTACTTGGTTTGCACTCTTTGTATCTCCCTTCTAATTGACTGTTTCCACCTTTCAAAAAAGTAAAATTGGGCAAAATTCCATATACAATTGAGGCAATTTGAGTTTGGTCCCCTTTGCACTAAACTGAGTTAATGGCATTGTTACCAAAAACTTTTTATGGGCACTGCCACTATTACTAAAAATTAAAGGGAAAAACTAAAAAAAAAATCGGGTAATATGTTCATTTTAGTATTGATAAGATATTTATATGCTGATTTGTTTTATCATTAAAATTTAGGAGGAAAAAAAATTAGTTCTACTAGTTCAATGGCCTGACCACTAGTATCGGATTATTTTCTTAATGTGTTGAGTTGACATCCAATCATAATATTTAGCATATTTAATTATACAAAGTCCTTTTTCATTTATGAAAAAATTCATACCTACTTTTTGTTAATGTTAAACATGTCCAAGGATAAGTTTAGTGTGGCAATCTCTATAATAAGAATGTGATGCATATATTGTTTCTTTCCTTCAAAGATAAGGGAATTCAAAAATAAAGGGTTTTCTTTATTTGTATTTGAAAACATAAACAATTACAGAATCACACATACGCATTATGAAATATGTACAGAAGTTAGCACGAAGTATAACGTAGCGTACTTGAAATATTTATCTAAAATAAAAAATAAGCATATTTTGAACCCTTTAAACGAAAGAGTCAGAACCCAAAAGTGGCACCGACGAATATTAACCTAATAATATGCATGCTACACATGACCTAAAGTGGTCAAATCCACGGTACTTTATAAGCATTTACTATTGGCACGTTCTTCTTGCCCCTAATATATATTGTAAAGGGAAACATCTTTGAAATCTACGTATTCTTTGAACCCTCTCAAGTCCCATTTGCCTTAGTCACATATTGTCCTCCTCACTAAAATTTAAAACATTTTATTCATTTATTTATTTATTTAATATTTTTCATAAATTAAAATAAATGTAGTTGCTCTCCACAATCGTCACCATCATGGTACACTAAGAAGGCACATGGGTTTGCAACCTAATATGGTGATCACAACAATTTTTTTTTTTCAATAGTGATATAATATATATAGCATAATGTTCCAAAATCTTTTTTCAAAATGCTGATTAAAATAGAAAAATAGCAAATCCCATTAGTCAAAAACTAAAATTTGACTCTATAATATAGCTGAGCTTCGTTAGCTTAATCATTTTTTTGTTTGTGCACGAGTAATTTGGATATTTTCAAATTTTCTATATGTGGTATACTTATATAGTCCCGTACTCTAGAACGCAAGTCTATTAACCTTAATCTCGCTAGTGCCTCTCAAACTATGATTTGGTACCACATTTTTCTTTACGTAAACTTTAAAACTTTCCATTAATTAGTTCCTTAAATTAGTATCACTGTATGAAGATTAATCTAACTTTTCTAAGTTAAGCAGTATTTGTCACACTGCTTCAATATAGACATGCTCTGCAATACATGTCTTATCTTTATTGCTATTATTATATTTCGTTGCCTTTTTATATATTGGTATTTTTTTTTTGTCATTTTTTCGCTTGATTATTATAGTAGTATAACGCTTAGTTGGTCGATCAGAGTCCTCTAACTAAATCAAGTAATAATAACCCCGAAAAAAATGGGCGTGAAATACACACCGTATATATTTGGGGGTTGACCGTCAACAACTTTGTTTGTTTTTATTTTATAATTTATTTTGTGTGTGGTGGATAAATCAAACAATGCTTGGGGGTTGATGTAGGAAAAGACTGCGTAACCTTCTAAATTACCAGATGCCGAAATTAGCCTTTGATGTAGTCTCATTGAGATTTACTCACCATGGGGATATATGAAGACGAGCACCAGCTGCTGCTGAGGTGGCATCACCCTGCGCAAAAGTCTGAGAGAAGCATATGCACGCGACGTGCGTGCGTGCGAGCAATGTAGATATACGAAATTATTGTACTTATACGTAGAAACAGAGCCCCAAACGGGGCCCACTGCATGTTACGTAGGGCCCACGAAGCACGTTCCAACCGTCGGTCCCAACGCGTCGGTGGAAAATGGTTTGAAAAAAAATAAAAAAGAGAGCGGGATTGCCAATCAATCTCGCACAAGGGTGGAGCCCACGCCAGTGGAGGAGGCACGCAACTGCGGGCCATGGGTCACGTGACTCTGCCTCGGCATTTGTCCTGTGCTTACGCTTGATTCTTTCTATTCTAAAATCAGGTTTGTCATTGTCCACCACGTGTCACCTTGGACTTTCTTTTTGAAACCTTTTGCTGCCGGTTAAGATATTCTGACCATCTCGTGGCTGTGGGACTGGCACAAATACCGTATAATCTATTTTTTTTTAAAAAAATAAAGTTTAATTAATGATCATTATTTATTATAAATTTTAAAAAAAAATAACACACACAAATTTTACTAAGATTTGAACCCGACCTTCCAAATTCAAACACTCATCCCTCAAATTTTGGACCAACTGAGCTAGTCCCAATTGGCCAAATATCGTACAATCTATAGATTGGCGACAACCTGTGATCTTGAGAAGCTTATTGTGGGCCACGCCGCGTCTGAAAGGTGTAGCGGTATACATGCTAGCTAAGTATATAAGAAAAAGAGACCCATTGTGGTTATTTTAGTACAACCAAAAAGACTATATTTCAAAATTAGGTGACAATCCGGCAGATTGGATTAGATTAGATAAACTTAATATTGTTTTATATTTGATATAGTATTGAATTGGATTAAGATTATTATTACATTTTGAAATTCATTTTTATTGAAATGTGTAATAAATTTATTTTATATTAGTTTAAATATTAAAAATATAAAAAACATTTATAATGTGAAACTTATTAATTTAAAAAATGAAATAAATTTGAGTCCAACTATTTTTGAGTGTAATATCATATTTTTGAATGAGATAAATTATTTTCCTTCCATAAGATTATTAAGACTATTTTGAAGTTGTAGATTATTTATCCTAATTCTAAATTGGCATCAAGGTATGAGATAAATTTGCTGAACTTGGGCTTTCTTTTATTTCTTTCTAGAAAGAGATGCTTAAATGATAAGATACCTTATATATGACCGTGTGTTTATAAGAAAAATGTTGAAACATATTTATGGTGTTAAGTATGAACATTGATAGAAGTCAGATATTTATGTTTTTCTTCATCAGTAAACTCTATTACTAAACTATATTACTGTGTGATGATAAATATAACGATGTTTCTCTTAAGAATACCTTTTGCATTGTTCGTTTTTTAAAACACTATATGATATTAGAATTACGTAAATAGGAAACAATATAAAGAGTAACAGAGTCAAGAAATTTTTTTAAAGAGGGCATACACTAAAATTTTTTCTAGCTAATTTTAAAACACATTAGTTAATATAAATCGATATGGAATTAAAAAAGATATTTAAAGTGAGTCAAAAAAAATTATCCAAAATATAGGTAAAAAATTTAGTATTTCAAAATAATATAAATAAAGTTTTGAAATTTAAAAATAATTAGCAGGTTATATTAGGGGCATTATTAATTTTTTATATATATAAAAGAAGGGCCAAAACTATAATTACAAAAGTCAGAGGGGCAAATGAAGGATTAAACTGAAATTTTTAAATAAAATTAAGATAAAAAATATAACTTTTTAAAGCATAGCGCTACGAAATTACATTTATGCATTTGCTTTCCTAGAGCTCGAGGTTCTATAGTAATGTAGTTAATTTTTTAGCCAAAAAATAATAAATAAAATAAAAAAACCTTTGATTCTTTGAAGATAAAGGTTGCAATATTTGGCTTGAAAAGGGTGGATTAGGTACATTATCGTAGCGGGGATCGAGTCCCGCTCAATTCTATATTTTCTTTTGAAATAATATAATTATTTATATATATTCATATTTTTTAAACCTAATTATATATAAATTACCCATACTAAAAATAGAGAAAATATAAAATAACCTCCATAAAATAGATAAAATGTTATTTTAGCATTTACTAGACAAAAATTCTGGCTTCATCCCTCACTTGATTCAGCCCCTTTTTATATTTTTTTTTACTTTTATACCAAATCAGCCCCTATTTGGGTTGTTAAAGTTGTAAACAACGACGTAGTTAAAAATAAATAAATAAATCAGTACTAATACTGGCCACCTATAGAAGGCAAGAGTGGCTTAATTTGCTGGTCGAGTTACCTTAACGAGTCATAACATTTATAAAACAAAAAAAAAAATTGGTTTGGTAAATCTTTAAAATGGACTAATTTATCAAGGTAAGCTAGATATATAAATATATAATATAATTTAACCTTGTTACTAATTTTTTAAGAAAGAAGAAAAAAAATTATAATTATTCGTTTACTATTATACTCTGACTTTTCTCATAGATTTCCAAAAAAAAAAAAATACATCCCAGACAAGAAAGAGCACCGGAGTTGAAAGGAACCTGTAGAACATAGTAACGACTAGATTCAAGGGTACAATACAAAGCTATTAGTATTATTTTCCGAATAAAATATCTACTACGATTCTTAAGATAGAACATGATATAACCCTAAAAACAAAATAATAGGAAACGATAGGAAGGGCATTAAAAAAAACAGTTTTAGTAAATTAAATTGCTGAATTTTGTGTAAGATGACAATATAGATCGTGTCGTTTTTGACCTACTTAAATTATATCAGTAATAAGTTAACTTAGTGACGGAGTTAGAAAATTTTCTTAGGAGAGGAATACATTAAAACTTCTTTAGTTAAATTTGAAATACATTAGTTAATATAGACTAATATAGAATTAAAAAGAATATTTAAAGTTAGTCAAAAGAAAAATTATCCAAAATGAAGGTAAAATATAGTATTTCAAAATAATATAAGTAAATTTCATATTTTTTTTAAAAAATTAGTCGGTTTCATTAAGGGCAGTATTGATTCTTTATATATATATATATATATAAATGGGCAAAAACTATTGTTATAAAAATTTAGGGGGACAATTATAGGACCTGAAATAAAATTAGGATAAAAAAAATAATTCTCAAAAAAATGAGGAGGGCTTGGTTCCGTTTATAGGTTGACTTACGTGTCACATATTTAATGAAGATGTTTTACAGATCAATGAGTCAAAAACAGATATGAACAATATAATTATTAATTTACTTGATTTTTTTAATTAATTTTATTATAGTAAGATAAATTAGTTTATTAGTTTTATATTTTTCATTTTATTTACAATAAATCTAAAAAAAATTATAAAAAAATTATTTAATATAATTTACTAAAAAAATTAATTGGATTCTTGTTAAACATGTTCAACTAAACATACGAGTTTCTAATCGTGTTGTCGTGTCATTACCTATGTTCTCAAATTCTAACAAAATGACTGAATATATTAGATATTAGCTAGTGTAAAAATAAACGAACTTAGAATAAAAACTAGTATCTTTGGCATAAAATTGTATAATGAAAAATTTGATTTACTTAACAAAATCTCATATACTTGATATATCAATATATAAATTAATATACTTACTATAGAACTGTAAAAATTAATTTATTGGGTAATTTTATGGCCGAAATCTCAGTCCTTATAGGGTTAGCTTATTTTGATCCCACTATGAGATTCATCCTAATAAGAGAAATGGTAAGCATATAAAAAACAATTACACCAATTAGAAAGTGGAATGAAAAAAAAACATTCACAAGCCTTTTATCCATTGTATAGTGTAAGAAAGTGTCTACGATTATTTACACTAATGGTCATGAATTATATTTGTTGTATTATTTTGACCCTAATCTAAACCTTGAACTTACACAATAGACTATTATGAATTATGCAATTACTGTAGCAATAGTTATTTTATCACAAATTGTTAAATTATTAGTAAAAATGAGTTATATACAAAACAAACATATAGATAACTATAACTAAGAACAAGATTTCGAATTTTAAACATACATGCTAGACTAATAATATCACGACCCAAAACCCGGACTAGTGGCAGAAGGAGAATTTCACAAAACTAGGAAATTCCTTGATTTATTTGAAAAGTGTCAAAAGTTCTAATTTTATAAAACGGTCCATTTAAATAAAATAATTGGGATTTCATCCCGTGAACCACTCCCACAATTCGTATACACCATTAAACATAGATTGAATAATTATTTAAAAACGCGAAATCAAATATAAGTCCAAGCATCATCATCATTCACACTAAAAATCAAACACAAGAATGACATACATAAGTTCACAGACAAAGATAGAATTTAGTAATCTTGGTTCGATGCTAAACAAAACCCAAACAATCCAAACACTACGACGACAAGCTTCTAGCATTACTAAGAAAAGAACTATAGTCAAGATGATCTCTTACTTCTCTTGATCACTAAGGTCGCACTAGACACCACCTGAGAAAGAAGGTAGGGGGTGAGCATAAAATGTCCAGTAGGAAAAATAATTACCTCGGTTGAAAACATTTTAGTGATAGAGAATTCCTGCTTGGTTAGTTTAGTCCAAAACATACACACATATATATATATATATATATATATATATATAAAATCTAAACTAGAAATCCATTTATATATAAAGCAGTGTAATCAAAACCATTCAATTCATATGCACATGATACAAATCAACTCATACCCATGAGCTCTCATCCTCTCATCTGTAGATTCCCAAGATGATGGCACTAAGTATGCCTAACAGCCTGCCTGACACCTAAGCCCATACCTAGAGGGGACATCCGTGTGTCGGCTACTAAATCTGGAGGGGCAACCGAATTGCCTACGCTTGCCAAATGGGAAGGTAATTAGAAGTAATAAAATCCTGCATGGGTTTACAGACTCTACACCGATGGTGGGGCACGCAGCTCCACAGTATAAATTTACGATACTAAAACAATGCTCATGTATGATATTATGACACGTGCAATACAGAACTGAAGTGTGAAAAATAGTCATGCTTGGGTTTTTCAATAAAATCAGCATACTAGGTTTTATAGGAAAACGGGTAGTACAACGACCCCATTTTTAATATACCCAAAATAACATACACTCAGAAAATTTCCAAAGCAATACGATATGTATACATCATACAATCAATTCCCATCACAGATGTTCAAGAAAACCAAAAATCACATTGGTTCTCATATGTTGCAGAAAATAAGTTTTATTCGAAAACGATATAAACAGAGGTAATTGAGTCCTTACCTTGCTCAAATAATGATACCATGCTATTGAATCCTCAAGCTGTCGTTGACGATCGTCCGGAGGGTCGGGATCCAATTCTAAGCCATCGATCGTCCTCTTGTGAAAAATCAACTTCTCACCGGAGTTTCAATTCTATAAACGGAACTCTTCACTGAATCCCTATTGCCCAAAATAGCTAGGTTAGATATATAACTTGTCCAATTCGGATTTGGGCCCACACCGGGCTAGTGGCACGCAAAACAAGGTAAATCTCGACCGTCCAATCTCGATTTCTATGCCAGTCACCAAACATAGGCAATATATATATCAAACTTCTCCATTTTTCGAGTATAATCCAAAAATGAGAACAAAAATATAATCCAACAGTCGGATCAAAAAGTCAAACTTAAACTCAAAATATCCAAAAAAGGCAACTTTTGATTAATGCATTATGTGGTTAAGATATATATACCTTGACAATTCTTACGACGAGACGAATCTAACGAGCTCGGTTTGAGGTCGAACAGAGATCGGAATCATCGCCGGCGGCTAAAAAATCCAAAATGCCCACTTTGTATTTTCCGGCTCCAATGGGCTTCTCTGACAGCTGCAACTACTCAGCGCAGGACGGGGAGCTCCACCGGTGGGCTGTGTGGGCGGACGACGGTGGGAGGCAAGCTGCAGCGGCCCTGCACCTTCTGCTGAGAGAGAGATTCGAGAGAGAGAGAGGAAAAGAAACAGGACACGTGGCTCTATTTTATAGGGCAATGCAATTTTTCAAAAATTACACATAAGTTCCCAAAATTTCAAATTTCTATCAATTCTGTCCTCTAAAATTTGTAATTTAGTCCTTCTGTACAAAATTTTTGCAAATTAATCTCCCATTATTAAATCCGAAAAATTAGTAAAATGTCCAAATTACCCTCCAAAAATCCGGGTTTTACAAACAATAATTACAGAATTGTTGTAGCAATGCCCCTATTATTATAAACTATTAAATTTGTAACTAAATTGAATCATGTGCAAAGCACATAGAGAACAAGACTTCTGACACCCAAAACTAAATAATGCACAATCATATGCCTTGTATATGATTATTTTCCATTTAAAACATTAACATTTTGTGACAACTATTGTTACAACTATTGTATAATGTAGAGTAGACTACTACGTAAATTTGTTTAAGGGGCAAAGAAGCTTTAAGGGATAAAGTGATGGGATAAAGTGATGCCACAAATATTATTCATAAATATTTTTATAGTTAACCAATAACTTAGGGCTTATTTGGTAATATTAGTTAACTCATAATATTAATAGATAAAGCATTTTTTTTTCCTTTTTGCACCAATAGTACTTTTTAAAAAAAAACAATAAAAAGGGGAGGGAAAGGGCAACTAGTGTGAACTAGTGTGGCAATCTTCATGCTAACAGGAATGTTCACCGAGAGCCCTTTAAATAGGCCTTATTCCATTAGGTGATGGAGCGCATCACCCTAACCTGACCAAATGGAGTTACGAAGAGGGTCTATAAGGTGTCCCAAAAGCTGAGAGCTGAGACCTTAATCGCAAGCTCGACTCCCTGACCACTAGGTGAAAACTCATTTAGAACTGTGCCACCCTACTCGGTGGTGTACTAATAGCATATCTATCATTCAAGTGAGTGATGCAATACATTTGTACCAGTGATAAATTCATTACTTATATATAGTATAAGGATAATTCTTAAGGCATTAATTTTTTTACTAAACTTTTAATACCAACACACGTGCATGTGATTTGTCATCATTCAATGGGTGATAATATTTAATCTATTTGTGATAAGTTTTAACATATCAATTAGATGGTGACAATTTATATACTATATGTTAGTACAAAAAATATAATACAAAAGTTGTGATACGTAGCCTATCCATAGTATAAATATATATATTGTACTTTGATGAGATCAATGTGCACTTCACGTAAAATGCTAATCCAGAAAACATTAGTTACATAAATATCCAAATGATTTAAAATTACATATTTTAAAAAATAAAATGCTTAAGGACATCATTAAAAATACCAATAACATGTCTATTTATACTATGATAAGACATCAAAATTATATGCTCTTTTTTTTTTTCATTATATTCCATGAATCATTTTTTTCCCATTGTATGTCTAATAAACGAATTGATATTATATCTTACTAACTATTTACATACAAAAAATTATCAAATTAATAACTAATTAAAATTTTATATTTTAAAGGGCATGATGTTGATTTATTTGTTGGAAATGAATAAGGATATTAGTTTCAATGAATAGGTAGTGTGCCGTAACGAACTATTCCAAATAGGTCAGATTTTTTTTAAGGAAAAAACGTTAGGGTTTTACTATTATTGTCACGACCCAAAACTCGGACTAGTGGCAGAATGGAAATTTCACAAAGATAAGAAATTCCTTGATTTATTTGAAAAGTGTCAAAGATCTAGTTTTTATAAAACGGTCCATTTAAATAAAATAATTAGAATTTCATCCCGTGAACCACTCCCACAATTCGTATACACCATTAAACATAGAACGAATAATTATTTAAAAATGTGAAATCAAATATAATTCCAAACAACATCATCATCTATAACGAAACTCAAATCCCAGAATGACATACATAGGTTCACAAATAAAATCGAAAGTAGTAAATCTTGGTTCAATACTAACAAAATACCCAAACAATCCAAACACTACTACAACAAGCTTCTAGCATTACCAAGAAACGAACTACAGTCAAAATGACCTCTTACTTCTCTTGATTACTGAGATCGCACCGGACACCACCTGAGGAAGAAGGTAGGAGGGGTGAGCAAAAAATGCCCAGTAGGAAAAACAATTACCCCATCGAAAATATTTTAGTGATGGAGAATTACTGCATGGTTAGTTTAGTGCAAAAAATACATATATATATAATCCAAACCGGAAATCCATATATATATATATATAAATAGTGTAATCAAAACTATTCAATTCATATTTGCACATGACACAAACCAACCCATACCCATGAGCTTTCATTCTCTCATCTATGGAAACCCAGGATGATGGCACTAAATATACCTAATAGCCTGCCTGACACCTAAGTCCATACCCAGAGGGGACACCCATGTGTCGTCTACCAAATCTGGAAGGGCAACCGAATTACCTACGCCTGCCAAATGGGGAAGTAATCAGAAGTAAAAAACTCTGCGCGGGTTTACGGACTCTACACTGACGGTGGGGTATGCAGCGCCACTCTGTAAATCTACGATGCTAACACGGTACTCATGTACGATCTTATGACACGTGCAATACAGAACTGAAGTGTGAAAATAATTATGCTCAGGTTTTTCGATAAAATAAGCATACTAAGTTTTTATAGAAAAACGGGCAGCATAACGGTCCTATTTTTAATTATACCCAAAATAACTTGCACTCAGAAAATTCTCAGAGTAATACAGTATATATCTCATACAAGTTACAACCAATTCCTGTCACAGATATTTAAATAGTCTAGAAATCACATTTGTTCTCATATGTTGTAGAAAATAAGTTTTATTCGAAAACGATATAAAACAGAGGTAATTGAATTCCTACCTCGCTCGAATAGCAATACCACGCTATTGAATCCTCAATGTATCATTGACGATCTCCCGGAGAGTCGAGAACTAATTCCAAGCCCTCGATCGTCCTCTTACAAAAAACCAACTTCTCAACGAAGCTTCAATTCAACAAACGGATTTTCTCGCTGAATTCCTAGCACCCAAAATAGCTAGGTTAGACATATACTTGTCGAATTCGGGTCCAGGCAGATGGCACGCAAATCGAGACAAATCTCGACCGTCCGATCTCGATTTCCATGCCGGTCACCAAACATAGGCAATATATATATCAAACTTCTCCATTTTCTGAGTACAATCCAAAAATGATAATAAAAACATAATCTAACGGCCAGATCAAAAAGTCAAACTTAAACTCGAAATAGCAAAAAAAAGACAACTTTCAATCCGGACAAAATGAGATTGAGATATATGTATATATATATATATATATATATCTTGATGATCCTTGCGGCGAGACGAATCCAACGAAATTGGTTGGAGGTCGAATTGTGGCCGGAATCGTCGGCGGCGGCCAAAAATCTGAAATGGTGACTTTGTCTTCTTTGGCGGCTCTTGGAGGTCGGCAGCGAGCTCAGCGCGGTGTTGGNGAGAAGAGAAATGAGGGTGAACAGGCCACGTGGCCTATTTTGTGTGGTCTGTGTAATTTTTCAAAAATTACACATAAGTCCCCAAAATTTCAAATCTTTTTTAAATCAATCCCCCCAAAATTACAATTTAGTCCTTCTGTAAAAAAAATTTGCAAATTAATCCCCCCAATATTATATCCGGAAAATTGGTAAAATGTCCAAATTACCCTCCCAAAATCGAGATTTTTACAATTATTAACCGTAAAGGATACATGGTAGGGATTCTCAATCAAATATTTAACAAGATGAAGATCATGTGTATTGCCCCAATCCCACATTAAATAATATGTGTAATTTATTTATTTTTTATATACATTGATAATTCAATTGGAATTTGAAATTGTTAAAAAAACTAATAATATTTGTAGTTATTTACTAATATAAATTAGGTTTATGATATCCTACCTTCATTTTATTTATAATTTCCTTACCCTTCTCTCTGCCTGTCATATTGAATTCATATTTTATATTATCAAATTATAATTTAAATGGATTTAAACTAAACTTAAGTTTTTAATGAATTTAACTTTAATTTAGATTTTTTTATGAAGTATCATTTGAGCCATCACAGTATTTTTTTAATGAACCTAGTATGAAGGTTTTAATTTTTAAATAAAAACCCGATACATCGATAAAGAATCCGTTATTTAAAATAGATTTCTCGAAATTGTCTTACAACATGAGATGATATAATAAAATAGTGGTTGAGACAAAAATGATAAACCAAAAAATGGTACTACCCACCTTGCTGACATCCTAGAAATGAATTAGAATATCATAAATGGAGATGAGATTTGATGAATTAGAACTAATTGAGATTTCACTTAAAATAAAATAGAAAGTAGTAACCAAGAGTAAGCATTAATGAACCATTTTAATTTTCCTCATTGTCCCGTATTATTGGTTGTACGTCACGTGAGGCGTTCATCCAATCCATCCAATCCAGGTACCCTTTGACCTACGAAACCGAAAATGAGGAAGAAGAAGTGGTCCCACATTCCCCACCAATCAATGCACTCATAACTCTAACTCCTACCGAATTTATTCTAGTCTTAAATACACCTAATCTCACCTTCTAAACTCCTGGGGCCCATGTTCTAATCCCTTAAACTTAACGGGAATCCTGATAACAAGTCTCCAGTGTTAAGGTACGAAAAACCATATCAACGAAAAAGAAAGCACGTTACAAAGTACGACAATATTTATTAATCTATTTAACCAAAACAAATAAAAAATAAAACAACAATACAACCCCCAAAAATCGAAAATACAAAAAAAAAAGGAGAAAAGAATTACCGGGAATAAATCTGGCGTGTCGGTGCTGACAGAATAATCACCGACAGGATTACCGGGTGTAGCAGGTGACAGCAGGTTGGATTACCGAGTACGGAAGGTTAAGTGGGCCCGGAGTGGGCATGCGCGGGGATCGTAACACAAACCCGCGTCGGGGGCATTTTATTTTGACTCCTCGTCACACGACTACGTACCTCCAACAGTTTTTTCTGCTCTCCGGATCTTCGACCGTTGACATTTTTAAATATTTATATGGCTCTCTCTCTCTCTCTCTCTCTCTCTCTCTTTTACATATAATTATTTCATTATTAATAATAAGTGATTTTTTTTCTATAATAATAATAATAAGTGATTTAGGGACGTGTTATGCGGCACTGAATAGTGAGTATCGAGTAGTAAAATGAAATCTTACTCAAAAACAAAAGTAGTAAAATGAAATCTACAATATATACATATACACGTAATTAAATCTTTCAGATGGAAAAAAGAAAAAAAAATACAATTATAGATAAGATGGAACTGACGATAAAATAGTTACTAATTAATGTGCTTTAACTATTTGAAATCATTTTTTATATTCTTTTCTGGATCAAAGTTTTGAATATATATATATATATATATATGTTTAGACATTTATTTTTGGTTTATGAATAAATATGATATGATACTAGCTTTTTATTCTTTTGAAAAATATGTTTAAAGGTTTTTAAATTATTATAGTTCTTTGTTGAGTTACTTTCATTTAAAGGAATTAATATACCTGCTAAAAAGAACACGAGCCACAAATATACTTCATATACCTTTTTTGATTTTCTTTTTTCTATACTCACTTGAAACAATCTTAAAATTCCATAATTTTTTTTAAAAATTTAAGTTTTGCAATTCTATATTTCAAGAGTAAGCAATCAATGCAAAAAGTGCAATAGAACAATTGTTAATAGGGATTTTGGCATAACTGCTCCCTCAATTTGTCATGAATTAATAATATGGCTCTTGAATTTTATTTCTGATAATTGAGTGCTTGAATTTACAAATTAATAGCAATTAACACTAATCTGTTAAAATCGTAACGGAAGTGCTCATATGACCTTCACATCGGATATTTTTCAAGTGCATAACATGTATTTTACTATAACTAATAAAATAAAAGGAAATATAAATAGATTTAAGAAAAAGTTAATTCAAAGCTAACCAATGTTAACTCTAAGTTACTTTAGATTAGTCATAATTAACTCAGATTGACATAAATATTCAAAATCTATTGAAAAATTGAACCAAAATAATAATAATAATAATAAAATAATTTTAACTGATAGTGTTCTTGATAGGTGATTGTTTTTGTTTTCCTTTTTTAATTTATTGCATTTAAATCAATCGTTTGTGTCAAAGTAAAAATAAATAAATAAATAAATAAATCGTTTGCATCATTGTATAATGAGTTTCGGCCTTGGTGTTGGATCAATTCTCTATAAGAACTAGCCCAGAAAAAAGGAAAAAAATAGTGGGAAAAGGATGAACAGTAGTTGGTGATCAAAAAATTTATCGTTAGCAATGGTTGGAACTCGGGTTTAGATCTGAATTTTTTGGTTACATGCTTCAGGGACGTAGGAGCTGGTGGTCTGCAATTGACGATGTCGACGAGGGTGGGGCTGGTCGGTGATAGCGGCTGATGGGAAGGGCGAAGAATATATGATACATTTTGGAATAAGATTTGAAATTGAAGTTAGATTATAGAATAAGATTCGAAAGAATATACGATACATTTTGGAATAAGATTTGAAATTGAAGTTAGATTATAGAATAAGATTCGAATCTTATATTAAATACACTCGTAAATTTTAGTGATCTTATAAAACATTAGAAAATTTGGATTTGTTTTTAATGAATTTTCATTTTTTTATTTTTATTTTTTGTAAATTTGAATTTTGAAACTTATCCCCAAATCTATTTATATTTTCCCTTTAATTTATTAGGTACAATAAAATTTGTGTTATGCTCTTGAAAAATGTATCGTAGGTCACATGAGTACTTCTATTAAGATTTTAACAGCCATTTATTAATTGGAGTTAATTACGACTATAATTTGTAATTTCATATACTTAATTATTAAAAATAAAATTTCAAGAGCTACATTACTAAGTCACGACAAATTGAAGAAGCAACCATGCCAAAAACGAGCAACCGCATTTGACAAATATTTCCATTTTTTTTCCAAAGATTTTTCTTTTTCCTTTACTTTTTTTTTTTTTTTAAGAGAGAGAGCGGAATCACAAAATCCGGATTGACATTTCTTTATTAATAAAATAATAGCTAAACTAGCTAGCTAGTATATACAAACAAAATAATAATTCCATTTTTTTGAATTCCTTAATTTCAGAAAATAAAAATATAAACTCCTTCTACACTAAAAGAGTCAAACACTATCATATACGTATCAAGCTCTTTTCATTATTTTATTTTTTAGTTATAAAATGCCTTAATAAACAATGTCAATGTCACATTGTTAGAAATCTGACCAAACAGTGTGTCGCTTAATGCAATAACACCCAGCAATTTTGTCATAATAAGGAATGGTCGTTTTCTTATTATCATTATAAATCCTTATTAACAACAATAATATATACGCGTTACATATATATATATATATATATATACATACAGATTTGAGTTAAATTAAAATAATAAGCAATAATTTTGAATCCTAAAACATGCTCTGATGCTACTGTCTACAAGTGTTCTGGTTCGCATAAGAGTTAAATAAAAGAGGAAAAACAAATGTAATAGCCACATATGATACTGCCACGTAAGTAATTGACATATATAAACAACCTTTATCACTTATTCTATACAGTGATAGTGACGTGGAAAATATTATAAGCACAATATTTTTCCAGAAGGCGTTATAAGCGCCGGGAACATGGACATGATGGTGATGTGCTTCCATGTGAGATTTTCCTTTGGAAAAAATTTACATCAAATTATTTATAGTTAAAATGACTCCCTCATTTACTTACTCCCCCACCCCACAAAAAAAAGAAAAAAGAAAAAAGAAAAACATCCTTGCCATGTAGCCACGTGCCACGTGGGTGCCTCAACCAGCCACACAACGTGGGGACAACGTTTTCGGAGTTTTAATTCATCGACGCGGTCAAGTGACGATTCTGTCCTCCATAACCATGGTTTTTGTATATACATTTATGGGGTATTTTGGGGATTGTGGGTTTTGGACATTCATTTTTTATATTATATTTTTTAAAATTTCTTTTGTTTTGTTTGTTGAAAATGTTCTAATGGAGAGTGGTATCCCACACCTCATCAAGGCCAATTTAGGGGGGACAATCCAAACGGTAGGTAGCAATGTACCCATCGGTTGAGTATAGAAAGCAAAAGTACCCCATAAATTTTATGGCCTTATAATTCATTTTATTTCATATTTTCGGGGCCATTTCTAATACAAGTTTCTCTTTAGACTTGATTTTGTCTGTTTCCTTGCTTGTTGTCAATAAAACAACCATTTGTCAAAATGTATGTAGCTCCAAAAGTTGATTTCATGGACCATATTTGGCAGCTTATGTGCTTCAAAAAAAAAAATTGTCGGCAGTGATTTTTCAAATTTTAATACATAAAAAAAATAAAAATTAAAACCCCTTTAATTTTGTGTAAAATAATGTGGTGCATTTCGTACAACTAGGAGGAGGTAACAAATTATTGTGTGTAGTAACTAGTAAAACAGTGAATTCAAACGGGCAATCGTGCCACTAAGTCATGTTTTTTAGTGATGCATTTCAAAGATACTTATAATTAAATATGCAGATAATGAAGAAAAATGCTAAAGATAACTTAAAAGAAATTTCGTGGTTGATTGATTAAATAATTTGATTGTTAGCTCCCCAAGTGATGAATAATAAAAAGAGAAAGCAAAAAATTAATGATAAATTTTAAAAAAACTCAGAGTTCCTAGTACACATAGAAACCCAACCCAACCTGAGATAGTAAGCCATTGAGGAAATTAAACCCAGTACCCCGTTTTAAGTAACATATTTTGATTCGTATCTAGCGTGTTTTTTTTTTTTTTTTTTTTTTTTTTTTTTTAATTCTACCCATACTAACGTATATATTTCATGTATAAATACATGTATATATTTATAGTATAAAATATATCTTCATTTTTCAATATATTTTTAATATATAAAGGTCATGTTTGATATACTGTATAAAAACTTTATATTGTATTAAATAAATATAATATTATGTTTAGTTGTATTTTTATATTGTACTATTTAATACCATATCGAAATTTAATAAATTCCGTAGAGTATTATCCAATACGAAAAAAATGTATGTTTTATACTATATTATAACATTGATTCTCATCACTTTTTTTATCCTTAATTTCTTTTTGATCACTTTGCCTTTCTCTATTTTCTCTCGCCCTGTTCTCTTACATGACTTTATCTTTTTTAAAAGTACTATTTTTCTAAGTACTTTTAAAAGTGATAATTTTTAAAAATTAAAATTAGAAAGTGGTATTTTTGAAAAATAGCTTTTGAAAATTGGAATTTTTAAAAGTAGCATTTTAGAATAATTTTTTTAAATGGTATTTTTCTAAATAAACTCTTAAAAGTGATATTTTCTAAAAATTACTTTTTAATGCAACATCTTAATACAACACAAAACCAAATAGCACTATAATAGAATTACATAATACAATACAATACATCATAATATAATACAATATAGCGTATCGAACATGACCAAAATATTTATAGTAGACATTTGTACATATGGTATACATTTCTCAGACAAAAATTATAAATATGGTAAAAAAATACAATTCGGGTATCAATCCAAAAATTCCATTAAAAAAGAGTATTTATGTAGTAATCCCTAAGCTATTTGGGTCAGATCGAGTTTGAGCCCAATATTCAATCTTCTACAAGAACTAAATGTTTCTAACACTTTTACATATGAGAACCCAAACAAATTACAAAAATACTGAGGTCCTGGTTTTTTTCTGTAAGGTTTTTATTAGAAAATATTACTTTTTAAATTTTTTTTTAAAAAATACAATTTTTAGAAATAGTTACTAGTTACCAGTTTTTGAAAACTAGTTATTAGTTACTAGTTATGTACTATTTATAAATACCTTTGGTTATTAGCTACCAGTTTCTAGAAATTAGTTACCGATTTCTAGTTATTAATTTTAAAAATAGTATTTTTCTAATAAAAATTGTACTGAATCTAAAAAAACACATCTCACCGTATTTTTAAAATTTTTTTTCTTAAAATGCCGTAGAAAGCCTAATTTTCACAAGAAGTTAACTGATTGAAAACTTTGATTGCAATTGGGCTGCCTAGAAAGAAAGCCCAAAAATATAATCACTCTCGTTTGGCATCTTACTTGATCCAATCCACCACAGACACAAATGAAGAAAGGGAGCCTCCCTTGCCCCCCCAAAAGGACAGATTTTTGGAGATAGATTTCGAATTGTGTGATTCATATGTGGTGGTTGAGGCTGGTTTGGGAATTTTGTCAATTTTGTATGATTATCCAGTTTGAACAATCAATAATGAGTGCTTTTTGTTTTTTGATATCGGAATACATCATGATGTAATTTCTCAATTTGTTACAGCATACAACTAAGAACCAAGTCGGACACAAAATGCCAAGCATGCATTATAGTTCACGGACTATTTGCAGTATTTGTATAGTCTTTGGGCTTTTTGGCTGGAATAGGATTCATCATCTTTGGGTAATTAGGCCAAGTGCCAGTTTTGGAAGATGATATTAGGTTAATACCAGTTTTGGCAGTTTTTTTGGGGCGAAAACTGCTATAAAACTAGTACTGTTTTCTTCTTCTTCTTCGTTTTCTTTTTTTGGTTGTTGTTGCTGCTAGGTATACAAGTAGGCCTCTTATATGTTCCAAACAATAGTATACTTTATATAGATTACTCCCTGTTATTTTATATAATCCATAGTGTTTACCAATGACAGTCATTGAGTAGAAGGAAGAATCACAGTCAAGAATCAAGAATCAAGAACCAAGTACAATGGCATGGCAGCTTTGCTACCAATTTCCATCTGCTTTGGCTGTGAAAAGGTCTGTACAAAGTGTGTTTGACCTTAGCGTTCCTTTTTTTTTTTTTGACTAAAGTCAATCTTTGACATCTTCCTTCACAAGTATTTTTATGACAATTTTCAGGTTGAAAACTCATTTTTTTGCTAGGGGAGATTTGGATATATCCAAGTGGTTAAGTCTACATGTCCCAAGAAGTACTTCTGGGAGCTCCTCTTCTGTGTTAGCCTGCAAAAAAAGTTAATTTCAGAGGTGTGAAAATGAACATATTGTCTCACCACACTAAACTCCCTTTCTTGTTTGCATTTTGTTTCACTATCACTGACCATACTTTTGGAATTTGGAAATACGGGCATGCTTGGTTGGAAGAATGGGCCCAAGAATGAAATGGTTATTCCTATAAAAGGCTCATGGGCTTTACATTTTTAACAAAGGAATCACAGTTCAATTATTAAAAATTCCCACCACCTAAGGTATAACCTTTCCGTTCTTAGTCAAAAATAAAAAACCTAACTTTCCCTTTTTGCCCTACCAAAGCATGTAAAAATAAGGGTATTTTTATTGTCATAATATTTATTTCAATCCTTTTCTACATACTATTACGAGCAAATTCCAACTAAACAATGGAAAAAAATATTATTTTTCTAACTCTATTTCATTATTATTTGAATTTCATTTCATGAATAAAACACCGTCTAGACATAACATAAATGTTTATTTATTTTTACGGTACAAATGATAGATTTTTAGTAAATCAAGTTGGAAATGGGTGCTCACTTCAATAAAAAAAAGTTGGAAATGGGTGATATACCTGTATCAAAAATGCCATTTCTATGACCAAATTGTTGAGGTAGCCAAGAACAAGATTGGCCACACCCCTTGCCACCGTTGAAGACCCTACGTCCACTTCAAGCTAGTATCCATGAAGATTTGTAGATAAGCAAATGACATCGTGATTATGAACTAACAAACACCTTGATAATGATTCTAAGCAAATTTTTGTGCCAATATATGAAGGGACAAATTCTTTCTCTACTAATACACCATAAAGAGCATTGTGATTTACCTCTAAATAGTTCCTTCCACGATAATAATGTACTTGGAGCGCTTGACCAATCAAGCAGGCTTTCTTGCCTACACTTTGCTTGACAATCCATGATCCCTGAAAAACACAAAATGCAAAAGAGCTAAATTGAAATTATGAAACAAACATGACTACTAAATTCTCACACACATGTATTTATTCAGGTATTTGCACTATGCATGAATTTGATACTAACCTGAGAGATGTATGGTATGAGCTTGAATCTCGAGTCCCTATAAGCATCATCCCCATTGACAAAGCTATGTAGTAAGGGATTCTCTTCCAGAGGAGTTTTTGTCATGTAATAAAATGCCAACGTAGACATGGTTGTGCCGGGGATCTGGGTTTGGGTAATAGATTTGTGATAATGGTGACATAATGTTTATATAAAAGATAACATTTTGAAAGAAACTCACTTGAAAGTTAACAATAAAGAAGAATTCCGGTCCTCCTAGACCTGCAAATTTCTGCGTAATGAAACCAAACTATTAGATTTTTCAATCATATCAAGCGTAAATATGTTTATATGGGTGTATTAGGGATGGAGCTAGAATTTTTTACCAAGGAGCCAGGTCGTAATTAAAATTCAACAAATAATTAAAAATAATAATAAGTATTATAATTTACTTGACACATTTTTATTGCTTGAAAACGTTTCACAATTTGTTCGTTATTAGTATCATTATATATGTCCTTTTTAATATAAACAAACTAATTATCATTAATCAATTCTTAACACATTTCATTATTTAGTCGATTCTTAAAAAATTCATAGAATAGAATACCTTTTCCATATTAGTAATAACAATTGGTAAAATTAATGCCAATGTCATGAGTCGATAAACGAGATGCTAAATATTATGTCTTATTACCTTAATTATTTTCTATATAAAATCGCCGATATTTTTTAATTCGCTAAATTTCTCACTAAAACACGTATTAATTATATATATATATATATATTTTATGTTGATGATCAGGTTCCATGAGTTCTATAGTAAAAAAGTTATTTAGATAATACTTAACAAAGTGAATTGCTATTTTCTTGTCAAAAGTTAAAAATATATCACGTGGGCACAATTATGCTATACAAAGAAGTAAGTTTAAAAAATATATATTTTCTTTATTAAATTTATTTAAAATCAATTAAAATAAAATAATGAGCCATATTAATTCTGAAATGATTTTGGATTTTTTTTATTAATGAATGCAACAAACTTTTAATTATAGACTTACGAGGTTTTATTATATTTTTAAAATCGTTTAGGATATTTTTTTCAAACTTTTTTAAGAGTTATATTAAAATTTTAACAATTTTAAAGAATATAGAAAAAAAAATTAAAATTGAGGAGCCCTCCTTGCCAGCATGCTGGCTCCGTCCATGGGCGTATGAATACAGGTTTTAAAAATGGTTATATCAAGAAAAGAAGTCAACTATTACAAAACGACCATATGACATGATTGCTCAAACCTGAACAATACTATCAGGCCGGTTGCCAAGATTATCTTCTCGCTTGTCGGATCTCATCCAGTCTGCACCAACCATTTGCATCAGAGTTCCTTTTGCCTTGACCTGGTGCAGTGAAATATTTATTGATAAAAAAGTACGTAAAACATACCTATTGATAAAAAGAAAATACGGTTCTAATAACTTCTCTTTTAATGTTTGAAGCAAGTTCAAATTCTTATTCTTAATTTAAAGTTCTGGCTGAAAATTCAACTTTTACAATCTTCGAATATGTTCCTACTTATCACCACAGAACCTTTGTCCCAAGTACTTGGAGTTAGTCATGCAAATCATGTTTTGCAATGCCGCTCCCACTTGTATGAAGATTGAATTACATCCCAACAAGTCCCCCCTCAAAATTTTCAAGCAAAACAAATTTGCAGGGGGAAAAAAAAAGAATAATATTTCCATGTTTTAGGGGGAAAAAAGAAGTACTTATGAGTTTATTTCAATTTCTTCTCAACAGATAACCAGAACTGAAAGAATTACCTTCTGATGGTCTTGCAAATAACTTGGTCCACGTATTAGAAACAATGAAGGATCACCTTCTGCCCAACTGCAAGGTAAAGCACAAGTTGGGTCCTTTAGAAGAGTAGCTCCATAGAAACATGATATGCTGTCTTCCCTAGCCACCTCTTGTAAATCCATATAACCCTTCTTCTGAGCTGCAGCATAAGGAAACCAATCTTAATTCAATACTCTCTGTCTGCACAATAAAACATTTGAAGAATTTGGCAGATGCAACTCGACTGACCTCTGCGATCATGAATCTTTTTCACAAAAACAGCAGCTGATGAGAGTTTGGACTGATATATGTTCTGTATATCAATGGTGAAACCCACGTCAACAATAATTGAATTATAATTCCAATCGTAGATTCTAGTGTAGCAGTGTAAGTTAAATAGACGTAAAGTCACTCCATTTTGTCTCAACTCTTAGACAGCATTTGAGGAACAACTCTGTGTGCCCAACAAAATGATACATATGAGAGATGTTGAGTACTTACGTCTGTATTTAAAATGAAGTACTAAAATCTTTATGAAAAAAAGCCTCTTTCAAGAACAAAAGACATTATAAGGTGTTCAATACTAGAATTAGCCTTTCAAGCTTACGAAAAACATGAAAGTTGACATTCAGGATAGTCAATATTTGTCCACTTTTGAAGTGGTTTTTGAAAGAAGAGAAATTTCTATCCATGCAGTTGAAGTACTGTGAGTTCACTCTAGAACTGTACAAACATTAAACTTTATCATGCTATTCACACAAGCAAAGATATATAAATGAGTCATTCTGAAGTCTAATTGTTAGCGTCCCGACAAAAATCAAGTCACATGCCAAAGGTAGAATTTGAAAAAGGGAGAAAAATGGAGCTAAAGACGAAATTCTGAAAGTTGGTTTAATTATGAAAGGTTCATATTTTAGGACCAGCAAGTACCAGAGAGTTCTGCCCTGCACTCAGCTCTGAGTGCCACTCATTCTCATATTGGCCGTATTCTGTTGGTTCAGGAACATCAAAAAACTCATCTGCAGCGTCGTTCAAATCCATTAAACTTGTACGGCCGGAAACTGCTTTTTCCATCTCATCTTCCATCAAATCAACTTCTTCCATCTTCTTTACTTGTTCGGGGCACTGAACTTCAGTCTTGATGTCCTCCTTTTCACTCTGTGGCATTCCGATCTCTCTTGCCAATTCTTCGGATAAGAGTTCAGAGGAATCTCTACATTTGACTCTGAACAGCTCTCTTAATGCTTTGAATTGCAGAAAACATAGATGGTCATCTCATCATTGGATGCACAACGATGTTTCAATATGAAAAAGGGATGAAAGGTACAATAATTCCTATCAGAAGTAAATTAGTACCTGCGAGTCTCTCAACCATACGAATGGTTATTGATCTTGCAGAAGATGGACGCAAATATAACTTCCAATACTTCCAATCAATAGAAAGCATGTGTCTTACAAGTGACTGTTTCCCTTGGTTCACCGGTGTTACAACAAATCCTCCACCTGCATGTTTGTATAATAGTATTTTTAAATGAATATTCCAACTGAAAGTTAGCTTCCTGAAATAAATGTTTCAACTTCCAAAACAACGTTTATAAAAGCAACAAGACAAAGAGTTGCATATATATATATGTATATATATATATATATATATGTATCATGAAGATTGAATCAAATGAAATGCAAACCAAGCATGCATCTCTAATAAACTAGTACAAGACAGTCCTGGACCAGGATTGATGATTAGTTCAATTTGTGATCATATTAAGGTACCTATGAATCTTGTTTTGATTAACTACTATATGTCCTATACATAACTTCATTAGTCAAAACAACCGAGCATAAAACTAGAAATAGAAATAGAATGTTACAACTTACAAGAGTCGACTTAGAACCAGGAAAGTTATCAATTGTAATCTACTTATTCAACCCTCACTATAGGTGGAATATCTTTAACAAAGTGGGTTCTTATTTATTTGACTGTAGAAAGATCATAAAGAGCCCATCTACAGATGAATTGCCCGTAGGAGTTACAAATTTCAGTCTCATAAAGTATGAACATACAGCAGGTTAATGAAAATAGTTTTCTTTGAGGGGGTTGGATGCTAGAGCGTTCCACTTATTGAAAAGGGTTCAACGTCTGGTTCGCTACCCTTATAGCCCATTAGAGGTGGGAGTGCTTGTCATCCAAAGGACTTCCTTAGTAAGGAACTTATTCACATTCAAGTTCAAAGCATTATAAAGAGAAGAAGATAAAGAGAATCTAAATGTTAAACTTGCAAGAATAATAAATTTATGTTGCATTCGCAAACTAATTCATGAAAAGATCATAAGAGGAACAAAAAATAGAGTATCCTCCATAACCATCTAGTGATATGTGTAGTACAATGAATTAACTCCCAATCAAAGCATACATTACTTTTAAGACAAGCACGGACATAGCCTTTCTGCGGTGGACACTTCTTGTGAATCACAGAATGGTAAAGAATTACTGCGACATCATGGTAAAGAAAGTTAGGACTGGATAAAATAATGGCTCCACATCATTCTGATATGATTTTAAAATCCTTTAGAAGTATACTACCATATGTTCCATCGTCCTCCCTTCTCCAGTAGCGACGCAACAGTAAATCTCTTTTTTGCATCCCCCTGCAAACCATGATGTGTTAACAATAGTATATTATTAAGGGAATGAATGTCTTCACATGAGGTTCCAGGTCTGACCAAGGTAGCCAGTCGCTGTATAACTGCTTGTGAATAATATCTGCATGGCCATCAAGGTGCTCCACCACACTGCCCCGGTAGAAACAGAAATCCCATCTGCATGATGCTCAAGAATTTAGTCTTAGGACAGGAGAACGACTCATTATCAGGGGTGTTATTCGCTTAATTTTCAATGTATTGCTTCCTTCTTTTTGATACACTACAACATGATAAAAGCAGTTATTAAGCATGAGTTGGAACAGAACAGTTTCCACTGGTTAAGAAATCCAGTCAAAGGTTTGTTTGTTTGTTCTTTTTTTTTTTTCGTTTTTTTTTTGAGAAGAAATTTACACGACACTGAGCAGCTGCTTTTACTGCAGTACTCCTAATCGATAAAGCTAAAGATTGTATGAGTCAAAGAAATGCATATGCTAACCAAGAAATTAGCTCCAAAAGTCTGGTATCTAGAATAAGGCCAACTATTTGTAGCTTTCATTGACTTTGAAACTACAAGTTTAAGAAGGTAAAAAGAATGTCTCTCTGATCTTACTCTGATCTCGAGGAACCAATAGACATGAGAGTTCGAAAAATTGCCTCTGAAGTCCCATCAACTATGCCTACTGCCATTATGGCAGGATGATCATCCCAATGCTACAAATGACAAAGTAAGTCAACAGAAATAAAAATCAAGCTGAAAAGTAGTAATTCAGTAAAGAAACTTACTCCCCCACGAGAATCCCAATCTTTTGATTCTTTGAAAAGCCTCAAGCCTGAAAAAGCAATGCTTATTTAAAATACACATATTTGGCTACTTGAATGAAGATACAAAAACTGTAGTCTTACCATTTTGACAACCAAAAATTTTCCATGGCGAGGGAGCAATAACATCAGATGTCATTGCTTCAGCATGCACAATTGAGGATAACGTCCAATCTATCGAGGTTTTACGGATTGCTCTCTTTGAACCACTCAATCTGTCGTGAAAAATATTTTCAGTCCTGGACATTTGACAATGGTACACATTTACAATCTAAAATAAAACAAATATCTTCAAGGAAAACTATGAATAACACTGAAATAATTTGCAGTTTGTGTATGCCTGTGTATCTAGAATGCATGGAATTAAACGGGCAGCATATTGTAACCAGCATGAACAAGTAATTACTCGTTTTTTTCACTCTACTTCAACCTTGTGATTTCCTCGAAATTCGCAAAAAACTTTATTTTGAAGAAAAGGTTAAGCCATATATCTAACATGAACCTTAAAGATGGCCATTTTCTCTTGGAACAAGCCACAAAATCCTGTTCTGTATCTTGATACTCCTGCAATGAAACCAAAACGTGAGGCTCTCATCATGTTTAACATATTCTTACCTGTTCAATTTAAATGCTTTAAACCTTTAATGCAGCAACTTGCAAAGAACGAATCCATCTCGCTGCTTCCTCAGGACTACTTGCTCCCAACTACAAAATTCAGACTTCAATTAGCCTCCAAACATCATAAAATAAGACATTATTTGAATAAAGAAATTGACTAAGAGTTTGTATCACCTTAAGCTGATCTTTATGATTGGAAGTATTGTAAAGTGTAAAAAGAAAGAACACCTGCAAATTAGAAACAACATCGAAAATGAAATAGCTGAAGAAATAAATACTCCAGAAAAAACTTCGGACATTTAAGTTGCATACATTTCTATGAATACTCTCTCTTCCATTATCGGTAACTCGAATGTAGGAGTCTATTATTGCACTTCTGACTGGCTCCTGAAATAATCCACAGATTTCACTTAGCTGTCTGCTTTGGTTCAGTGCTCAAGTTATGACCAAGATTAGTATTAAAATCCAACTAAACAACAGAGTTTATGCTACCAAAGAAAAAGGGACACAAGTCTCATTATTTTAAGAACAAAGTACTAAAAAATTTCAAGATAGGAAGAAATAACAAAGAAAAAGTGAAGCTATTTAAAAATAAATTTCTCAAATTAAATGTTATCAAGGACAACATGAAATGAATTCAAGATAAAGAAACAATTTCATTTCTCTCTAATTCATCGAATCATATCTCAAGCTTAAGAGTCTTTAGACGCACATACACATAGTCAATTTGAAGAATTATATACATATATAAATATATATGTGCACAACTCATAGTCAATTTGAAGAATTATATACATATATGTGCACAACTGACAGTTGCATGACAACATTTTTTCTTCTTTTTGGCCAGTTAAATCAAGGATAACTTATCATAGCGTCATCCATAAATCAAAAATAAAAATTTAATAATTCCTTCCGTACGCGTTGTTCTAGACCAAACAATCAAACAAACAAACCACCAAGACCAAACAAAAAAAAGTACCAAGAAACGTACAAAACGTCAAGACAGAAAAACAAAACAAAACAAAATAAAATACAGGGGTAATCAAGAATCTGAAACATGGATTTTTCTCAAAAATGACAAAAGAACAGGCATAAAGTTCATGAATTCAATTTATTTATTTAAAGAAAAGAAACAAAAGAATTAGAAAGACTATTTATTACCTCATTTTGCGACATGGGTATGGTCTTGAAGCTCCTAAGAGAATGATCCTTAAGAATGAAGTACCTTTTGCGTGAATATTGTAAACCAAACCGATTGAAACGAATGAGATGAAGCCAACCCTCCATTTCTCCCTCACTTTGAGAGATACCCATTTGAGAATTTTATACAAAAAAAAAAAGAAAAAGAAAAACACTCGTTACAGACTTAACCTCATCATCATCATGGCAATGTCATGTATCATATATGTCTTTCGAGTTTTTTGTTTATAGAAGAATTTTTTGTATTTATTAATGGAAGATTTTGTTTTTGTTAATATAAAATAATGTACAAATGAATTGGGAAGTTGAGATGATCCTCTGATCCCACAAGAGGGAAACAGAGAATCAATTAGAGGAAATTCCAGTCCCGGATTGCTCTGCTCTTTCTTTTTCCTCTTCTTTCTTTCTTCCCGGTTTTAAATAACTGATTTTGACGTATTGTTAGAGACATAGATTGTTCATGTCGATTTCCCATATTGCCCCTTTCTATTTTTTTTACTTTTATTTTTCATTTTCTAACTTTTTGAGAAATTCAAATATTTGTCTATCAAATTCTAGTATCTCTACTCATATACAACCGATGAATAGTTTCAACTGTTAAATGATTTATGATCAATTTATTGGTTGGATATTTTCATTAATACACTAAACTTAAACATATGATTTAAGTTCATTCGGAGAACTTACATTAAATGAAGCCAAATTTCATATCGAATCAATGAATATTGAATTCAACATTAAAATTAAAAAAAAAATCAGTTCCAACAAAAATTTTGGAATAATGTGTTAGGTTGTGAATTGTTGATAGAAAATAAAGCCATACTTTGTTAGGTTGTTCATTGTGCCATACTTATTCCGAGGGTTAAAAAAAAAAAAACAATTTTCTTTTTGAATAGAAGTTCTTTCTTTATAGACACGGATGCCCAGCACTTATATTTAATAAAAATTAATAAATAGGTATTAAATTTGATTTATGGACTTGCATGCCAACAACCCAACATGATTGCCACTTGTGGTAGTAAATAGTATTTATTGCAATTATTATTATAATTGTGTTACGTTGTTATACAACTTTTTTTTTTAAGCACTGATCAATAAAAAAGGAGAAAAAGGAAAAAGAGACGTGTATGTTAATGTAAGCATTTAAGCACGGAAAAGGGGTAAAATGGTAATTTGAGACGAATGCGACACTACATCTGCATTAAATTTCAAAATGGGAGTGCAACCGAAGAGACAGAGTTGTTTGAATTATCATATAAAATAATGATACCTTATAGAGTAATTATACCCGACAATAATCATGCTTAATTATAAACAATCAAATATTTAATGTATTTTTGAGCAAAATTAATAATTATTTTTTTCAAAAAGGACAAATGTTTTATCTGTTATGACAAAAAAAAAAAAAAAGAAACTGCCATGGCGGGGCACAAACAGAAAAAGGGTGCTGTCTCTTTGCTAAATAAAAATTTAAGTTACGTAAGCATCCAAGTGGTTGGTGCTTAATCAATTAATTCTAATGTCCGTCCAAAGATTTCTTAGTCTTTTTCTTACCCATGTTTACTTGGTCAAACCAAGTTGACAATATTCTTCTTCTGACTAATAAATTAATTTTTCTCAACCATAATATTTAAAAAAAAGAAAATTAACTTCACTCTTAGCGTGAGGTGAAGGTCAATCACTTATTGAATATTATCCCAATAAGTAAGTAGACAAACACAAGTAATATCAAAATGACAAAAATCCACGCACTTTAGGTAAATTTTTGTCTCATCAAGCGATTGCTTTTCGAAAGTGATGGACACAAAATTTGATGCAGAGTCCAACTGACTCTAATGCAAAGAACAGCGCATCCATAACAATATTACAATATTACAATACTTCTCAAAAAAAAAAAAAAATACAATATTACAATATTGTTGAATTTCAAAATATTGTAAATGTGACACGCAAATAACTTTTAACATTAGAGATGTTTATTTTTTATTTTTTTTTCCCTTCGGACAGAGAGTAGCTTTCAGTCTTTATTACGCTGCTGCATGCAGTTTCAACAATTTTTCTTTCTTTACCCAAACTTTTATACAAAGCCATGCATAGATCTTATTCACACTTAGTTGCAGACTTGAAACAGGTGCATCTGTCTGACTATATGCAAGTATAATGTGTGCGACTTATAATATATTTCGGCTAATAATTGCGTTATACATGTGCAGAAACCACACCATAGAAAGCAACCGGCCAATATTTTTGGGAGAGCTGGAAGCATCCCTGTATCCGAGTATTGTTTTCGATGCACAAATAAGAGATAGAACCCAAGATACTTTGGACGAATAGATTGGATGTGTAGAGCTTAATTATACTTTCATACTTGTATTCAATTGTCTTAGTTTTTCTGTGTGTGTAAAAGATGTTAAAGGGCTGATTTTCGTTTTATTAAGATTTGTAAAAAGAAATGGTAGAGTATGAGATGTATGAGATTTACATTTTTTTTTTCATTATAGTGAAAACACGCAGTAGTTGAAAGTGGATGCAACTCTCATATGTAAATCACTACATCCTTTGTTTATATTTTTTGTTTATATTTTATTGCTCTCATTAGTAGGAGATCGAGGCATTTTAGTCATAACACCAACAAATCAGACTTAAAAAGTCAATAAATCGTGATTTGTTAACTTCCCAAGTCAGAATCCATAGTAGAGAGTTTCGAAATTCAGAATAAGCGGTTGGCAATTTGTTTGTGTTAATGCATCGTACTTGTGTTTATACGATTATGCACTACTAAAAAAATAGACCAACGATCTCACTTAAATTATGTCGTTTTCTAAAAAGAGTAATATGGTTAAAATCTCGCTCACGTTGTTTAAAAATAGTGTGATTATAGGTTCTATCACGTCGCTTATGTAATGAATGACGTAGTTGGGTCAAGTACTATATTGTTTCTACAGAAAGCGACATGATATATTAATTTATTTAATACCACGTCGTCTGCAAAAGTAACATGACATGAGGGCATAAACTACGTTGCTTATGTAATGAGTGATATGGTTGGGCCACGTTATTTCTGCAAAAAGCAATATAGTATATTATTTTATTTAATACTAAATTATTTTCTCCAAAAATGACATAGTAAGGGCACAAAAAAATATTCCATCACGACTATCCATTCAAAACCATCAATCTCACCAAATCGTCTCCCAAACCTAATTAAAACTAACCCAAAATTTTTAATACATTCTCATTCAAACTCTACCAATTTCGAATTTCAGATATCTCTATCTCTTATTTCAGTTTCTTCAATTTTTAGGTATTTGAAAATTTATAAATTTATGTAATAGTCTTTTTTAATTTTTAGGGTGTAGATTCTTGAGGTTTACTACCATCATCGACAATGTTGAGGTGTAGAAAGGGAGGTAAAAGATGAGCGAAGCGACACCGTAATAGTTTAGGTAATAGATCACGAAGTTAGTGATTTAGTGTTTAACTTGTAAAGGTAGTGTAAAGCGCATGTATCATTAATCTGATCTATGAAGAGACCCATAAAGTAGTTAAGATTTTTTAAAACGCCATAACCTATACTTGCCGAGCACGCGGCCGATCATGCAGGGGGAAAAAGATGATATATACCACGTTGCTTCCTAAAAAAGTGACGTGGTATAAGTACATACTACATCACTTTCTGGAGGAGTGATGTAGTATTCTCCTCTCCCTTCCCAAAAGTGACGTGGTAGGACTCAAATAACTGATAATTTGTGGCCTACCACGTGACTTTCTATACAAGTGACATGATAAGCCAATATATCACATCACTCTCTATACAAACAATATAGTAAGCCAACATACTACGTCGTTTTTAAAGTATACCATATCGCTTTAAAGCGATGTGGTATGACATGGGACTATCACATTACTTATTTTCATGTTGTTTATAGAACGACGTAATTTCTTTACCACATCGCCCTATAAGTGACATAGAAAATATTTTTTATAGTAGTGATATGACACAATAAAATTTCAACCCTTATGATATATCTAATAATAGAAGAATAATACAATAAGGCACATATAATCCATTTGATACGTGTGTCTTGAATCTGATTATAACTCAATTGAATCAATTATTCAAAAAATTAACACTATTACTCAAATTTGTCACAATATATAAACTAATTATTAAGTCAACTAAATACATCTAAATATGTTTAAAATATTAAAAAATTAAAAATGTCAATGAATATGTCATATTGGTAATTTGTTGATACGACTGCAATTACGCATTACGTAGGTCATTTTATGGTTAAGAGGTTGGCCCAAAATTTACTATATTTATCGTTTGAGTTACATGCCTAAAGCTTATTATTTCGTACTGTATTATTGTTTCGTACCAGACCTAAAGCGGTGGACCTAGAGTAGTTGAAAATTCACTTAAGATTTATGTTGGACATAGGAAAAATGAAATTTTTTGGTGAAGATAATTAATCCATAACCTAATTCTGTGCTACTTCGATAAGCATGTTGTAGTTAGCTCTTTCGCAAATATGATTCTTTTTTAATTTCAATTTTAGCAATTATCGTTTCTTACTTGACTTTACCAAATAAGAGAGGCTAAATCCACTATCTTTTCCACTCTTCAGTTTTACTACATAATATATAAACTTTATTATGTTGTATAGTGTCATTATACTATACAAGTTTTGAGTGAAAAGCAGTGAGATTAGAGAGTACCTCTAACCACTTCTCTTATTAGATGACTTGCTCATTTATGCATGAGAAAATCTTGTGAACACTATCCGTCACCACTTTTTCACGTAGGTTGTTACGCATTTACATACAGCCGACGAGGTGAGTGAGTAAAAAAATCTCGTTACTTTATAGTTGTAAAAAATTGGCTGTAAAAATAGTTGTAAATGCCACTACTCGATGGTTGCACTAACGTTAGCTGCATGGAGTGAGGTGGCCACCCTGCCATGGTTATTGTCAAACCTGCTCGTGGCTGATTTTTTTTTTTGAACAAAATAAATTCAATGCTTTTAGACGTCTAAACTCTAAAGTCTTTCATGCCACTCCAAAAACTGAGGCAATAAATTTATCACGTCGATTTTCAACTGACATCTTTGCACTGACTTGTTACCTCAGTTGCATAGAGCTTGGATGCACGAGCGACGTGAAAAGTCTTTCTCATCCAGAGCCAGCTCTACATGTAGGCAACTTAGGTTGAGCTAAGCCCCAGATTTTCCTCTTTTACATTAATTTTTTGTTTAATATACATTTAAAAAAAATTAAGACAGTGAAAAGAGCCATAATAGATGAAAATTGAAACAACAATAATATAATTTAGCCATTAAGAAGTCAAATTTAGTTACTATATTTGTCATTAACTATTTCTCTATATTAACGTTATTTTTTTTACCTATAGCTCAATGGATTTTTTTTTTTCTTTTACGAATCAATCAACCAGTTCTTATTTATTAATTTTCCATTTGCGGTATTAACTAAAAGGCCCTATTTTTTTTTTTATTGTCTCTCTTTCATCTTCTCTCCCAGTATCTCTCTTATCCAATTGTGTAATTGCTTTTCTACTAAAAAGAAAAATTGAATTTCATTAGGCTAGAAAAAAACCGAGAATGATTTAGTCTCAATATGCATATATATATATATATATATAGGGCACCAATCCAGCAGATATTTTTTTTTTTACCTATGCATAGGTATCAATTTGACCAATGAAAATTTAGCATGCACATTTTTTTATTGTAAAAAGTAAGAGAGAGAAAGAGCATTAATGATGCACCTCTTTTCATGCACTTCATTATAGTCATTGGATCACCATCTAATAGTGATCCAAAGGCTAAAAAAAAATACCTACCCATAAGTAAAAAAAAAAATACCTATTGGATTGGCAACCATATATATATATATATATAGGTTGCTAATCCAATAGGTTTTTTTTTAACCAATGTATAAGTATTTTTTTTAGCTATTGGTGTCACGACTCAAATCCCAGGGTAGTGGCAGAAGGGGAATTTCACAAAAATAGAATTTTTTTTTTTTTTTTTTGTATTATGAATTCCAACCAGTGGACTTATCCCACAGTTCATAGTCACCAATAAACATAGACTGAAAAATTATAAGAAAAATCAAATTCTCAGATAGTTCACTGAGCATCCTCATTCACACCTCAACATCAAGCTAGAATGACATATATAGTTTCAGACATTTTCAAAGTAACACACTTAATATGAATGCTAGCAATATCCATATATTTAATAAGACTTAAACACGAGTCTTGTATTCACACTCCTTGCATTACCAAGTCTCAAACTACGAATAAAAGATAACTTCTTATTCCACTTTTGACCGTCAATGTCACACTAGACACCATCTGTAGAGAAAGTAGGGAGGGTAAACATAAATTACCCAATAGGTTACCCAATTTCCCTTTTGGGAAAATCTTTTATAAATCTCAAAACATCTACATGGTTAGTAGTATCGGAAAGCATTTCTATAAATATTTAGGATTTAAACCATTTACAGAAAATCATGCTAAAATCAAAGCCAGATATCCAGTTCAAAACATATAAAAGTCTCAATTAAAATAAGCATAATACACATCACATAAATCAACACATCACATGAGCTCTCATCATCTCATCACTACTAGAGCAACTTATATTATATGTATTGAGTGCTCTCTGCCTGACATCTATCTCTGGAAATCAAAGGGACACCTATACGTCAAATCCTATCGAACCGGAGGAGCACCGAATGCCTACACCTACCAAATAGAGATAGTCAGAAAATAAACCCCGCGTGGGTTTACGGGCTCTCACTGAAGACGGGTGTACTAGTCCGCCTACTACAATACAATGATGCCTAAGATGACTCTAATGCATGATCGTATGAAATGTGCAATATATATAGAGTCTCAAACAATTATGCAGTGGTTTAACATTCTAGACATGCTCTGATTTTTAATTAAAATCTATTTTCTACTTTAAAATCCAAAAGTACAGTTTCTATGGTTTTACCAAATTCCAAGTACAAAAACTTGTATAAAATCATATTTAAAAATATTTAGAGCAGTCTACAATGTTTCACAAATTCATAGTTCATTAAAATAACTATTCAAATAATTCAATTTAATAAAATCACGAAATTTCATTTTTCAGAATAATTCTAATTTTAATGAAAATAATACAAAATAAAGGAATTGAATCCTCTACCTCGAAATAGTGATTATGCTAAGCTAACGACGCTAGAGATATCCTCAATTGATCACCGGATTGTTCGAATAGTTGTTCTCGAATCTTGTCACATTCACTTGAAAATTTGACTTTTCAAACGGAGTCTCAGATTGAGAAACAGAGGTCACCACTGAATTCAGAAAATCCAAAAATATTGGTTTAGATATAAAGTTCTTCGAAAATGGGTCCCAGAATGGGACCGGCCCGTGGCATACAAAACGGTGCAATTCACGAGCTATTTTCTCGATTTTTGTGCCACTTCGGAAAATAGTGATATTTTATATCAAACTTTATTTTCCGACCTCACTGAGTCTAAATTCGAAGTCAGAACTCAGTTTCGAAGTCCCGAACATTAAATAGGCTCAAAATCTAAAAATTATAAAAATACCATATTTGAAAATAATTAGAAAAATACCACATTTTCATCCCGATAATTAACGATCTTCCGGTTATCGTTTTATCACTTAAAAATCATGGAATTTCATGTTTCAAACTCCTCTATCACGTGGTAAAATTTTCTCGGGAAAAATAACTCAATTCCAAAATAATTACGAAAATACCACAAAAAATAAATATTAAAATAGTGTGACAGTGGTCAACTTCTCACCGTAGTCGAGTTGGAGGCTGATAATGGTCGGAAATGAAAACTGGAGTCGAGACGAATCCAACGGTGGTGGTGGTGCAGTGATTGGACATCGGACGACGGAACGGCGGGCAAAAACCGATCTGCAGGCGGTGGCTTCGGGGTGCGATTTCTCTGGCGAGAGGTGGCGATTCACAGTGGCAGTACCCGACGTTGGTTCGTCGGCGTCTTCCGGTCACGGCGAGTGGGTGCATTTGGCATAGCGGCGGCTGGTGGAGCCTAGGGTTAATAGTGACCGTGGATCAGGGGGCTTCCGTGGAGAAGAAATGAGAAATGAGGGGTTTTTATGAAATTTTCAAAAACTGTAGCAATGGGACACGTGGCACAATCTGATTTGACTAAAAAAAAAAAATTTGTGAAATTCCACTTTGGCCACAATTTTAAAAAATTCTTTCACTTTAGTCTTTCTTTAATTACATTTTTATCTCCGATTTAAATTTTTTTTTTCGCTTTTGCCCTAAATGCACCTAGACTTTATCTTGTCTAGATTCAACACCAAATTTATTTCCGATTTTTATTTAATTAATCCAAAAATATAAAATTACCAAATTACCCTTGAAGTAAAATTACTTAATTACTTTTACAAAATTTAGGATTTACAATTGGATCATCATCTAATAGTGATCTAATAGCTATGATAAGATACATAAAAAGATGTGCATCATTAATGTTATTTTTCTCTCTTACTATTTATTATAAAAAAAATATGTATAATAAATTTTTATCAGCCAAAATAATACTTATGTATAGATAAAAAAAATACCTACTGGATTGATGCCCATATATATATATATATATATATATATATATATATATATAGTTGAGACAATAACTCTATATCTATATACTTAAAATCTATACACCTTCAGATGTGTGAAACATTTTTATTTTGACGATGAGTCAAAAGGTTTAGCGTGTCAGAGTTGTTGACATCCATTGTTGGGCAGTGAATATTTATTATACTTGGATTAATTTCTATGCTTTTCTAATTCATGCATTTTTTCTTGATGAAATGACATAGTACTTTTTTACTAAAATGTATATCATTTCAAATATATGTATACATAAAAATTAAAAGGCCTTATTAGCGTTTTTGCCTAAGGCCACACAGATGCTTGAGTGGGCTCTTCTCATCGATTATTGGCTAACGTGTACACACTGCAAAATCCTAAATTTTGTAAGGATAATTAAGTAATTTTAATTCAAAAATATTTTAGTAATTTTATATTTTTAGATTAATTAAATAAAAATCTAAAAATATTTCAAATTAAATCATTGGTGTTAAATCTAGATAAAATAAAATTTAAGTGCATTTAGGGTAAAAGTAAAAAATAAATTGTCAATCGGGGACAAAAATGTAATTAAGGAGGGACTAAAGTGAAAGAATCTTTTTAAATTTGTGGCCAAAGTAGAATTTCAGATTTTTTTTCAGTCCAGTCAGGTAGTAACACGTGCTCCACTACCACTCCTCGCCGTGAACCGCCGCTCCTCGCTGGAGAAAAGATCGCCCGAAATCCTTGCCACCGGAATAGTTTTTCGTCCGCCGTTTCTTTCTCCGACGTCCGATCAACTAGCCGTCGTCACCGTTGAACTCGTCTCAATATTAGCTTTCATTTCCGACCACTCTCGGCCTCTAACTAGGCTCTGGTGAGAAGTTGGTTATTGTAGTATTTTTATAATATTAAATTTTTCTGGTATTTTTCTAATTATTTCGGAATTGAGTTATTTTGACCGAGAAAACTATACCACGCGAAAGAAGAGAATGAAACATGAAATTTCATAATTTTGAAGTGTTAAAACGGTAATAGGAAGGTTGTTAATTATCGATATGAAAAAGTGGCATTTTTCTAATTATTTTTAAAATGTGGTTTTTTTTTAAAAAAAAATAATTTTCGGATGTTTGAGCCCATTTAATGCTCGGGGACCTCGAAACTGAGTTTTGACTTTGAATTTGAACTCAGTGAGGTCGGGACATGAATTTTGATATAAATATCACTATTTTCCGAAGTTGCACAAAAATCGAGAAAATAACTCTTAAATTGCACCATTTTGCTTGTCATGGACCGGTTCCACTGCGGAACCCATTTTTGACAAATTTTATGTCTATACCAATATTTTTGGGGTTCTGAATTCAGTGGTGACCTCCGTTTCTCATTCTAAGGCTCTGTTTGGAAATTTACTTTTTCAAGAGAATGTGTCAGGATCCATAAACGACCATTTGAATAACTAGCTGATAAATAGAGAACATTTTGAGTGTCGTCAACTCAACATAATTACTATTTCGAGGTAGATGATTCAATTTCCTTATTTTCTATTATTTTTTATTAAAATTAGAATTTATTCTGAAAAATGAAATTTTGTGATTTTATTATATTAAATTATTTGAATAATTATTTTAATGAATTGTGAATTTGTATAATATTGTGGATTGTTCTGGATATTCTGTGTATGATTTTGTACTAGTTTTAATCTTGGGATTTGATTAAATCTTAGGAACAATATTTTTGGATTTTTAAATATAAAATGGATTTCTATTTAAAAATCAGAGCATGTCTAGAATGTTAAACCACTGCATGATTGTTTGAGACTCTACATATTGCACATTTCATATGATCATGCATGAGAGTCATCTTAAATATCACGGTATTGTAGTAGGCAGATTAGGACACCCGTATTCAGTTAGAGCCCGTAAACCCACGGGATGTTTGTTTTCTAACTATCTCCACTCGGTAGGTGTAGGCATTCGGTACCCCTCTACTTCGGTAGGATTAGACACACGGGTGTCCCTCTAGTTTCCAGAGATAGATGTCAGGCAGGGAGTACACAATACATATAGTATGAGTTGCTCTAGTCGTGACGAGATGGCGAAAGCTCATGTGAGGTGTTGATTTATGTGATATGCAGTTATGTCTATTTTATTATGATTTTCTATGTGTTTTGACATGGACATCTGGTTTTGGTTTTAGCATGATTTTCTATATATGTTTTGAAAGTTTAATATTTATAAAAATGCTTTCTAATATTACTAATCATGCATGTATTTTGAGAATTATAAAAGAACTTTCCCAGAAAGAGAAATTGGGTAACCTACTAGGCATTTTATGCTCACCCCCTACTTTCTCCATAGATGGTATCCAGTGTGACATTGACGACCAACAAATGGATTAATGAATTATTTTTTATTCGTAGTTCTTGACTTAATAATGCTAGGGGTGAAAATTTAAAACTTGTGCTTAAATCTTGTTAAATAAATAGATTATGCTACTTGATTATGTCTGTGAAATATATATGCCACACTACTTTGATATTGAGGTGTAAATAGTGATGCTCGATTAATTTTTTGAATTTGATTATTCTAAATTATTCAGTCTATGTTTATTAGTAATTATGAACTATGGGGTAGGCTCATTGGTTGGAATTCTAAATATCTTTATTTATTGTGCCATTTAAAAAAAATCAAAACTCTTAAAACCTTTTCTTTATAAATTAAGGAATTTCTAATTCTAGCAAAATTCTCCTTCTGCCACTGTCTCTGGATTTGGGTCGTGACACATACCCTCTTTTTAGTAGTGAAATGAGAACCACCATCTCCGGTGAGGTGTGGAGTTGGAAGAGTCTTGACAAGGGTGCAACTGCTGCTAGAAATCCGATCAAACGTCAATGTGTTTGTGACATGTAATATATAGAGACGTAATTCATGCACAGTTACGTACGCATATTAAGTTATTCATGTAGCAAATATAAATAGGCCAGAGCCATGGCAACACACTTTTTTATTTGTTTCTCTTGATTTCTCTCTGTTCATATATTATGATTTATTTTCATGACGCATCTCACCTATGGAATAATGTAAAAATTGTTAAAAAAATACTTCAGCATTTAATATCCCCTTGACTTTTCCTTTTTGCACTTTTGTTATATATATATATATATAATTTTGTAATAAGGTTAAAACCTCTCAATGAAACTGCGTATTTCGCAGACATATTTGTATGTAACTATAAAAAGAAGTATGGGTTATCTTGCGCAAGGAACAACTATTGTTACTAGTGTAGTTTCTTAATATCTAATCATTTCGGAATTGATTGGTACGTGCAATCTAACTGTTCGAAACTATATATTACCTTCTTAGATATTTTTGTATTCTATATACTGTAGCAAGTTCCCATATATTTATTGTCACGACTGGAATTCTAAAGTCGTGACTTTTATTCTAAAGTCGTGACTTTTAGTAATTTTAAGTTAAAACAATGATAAATAATGATTTTTTTTGAAATTCTAGAAAATCAAGTATTTGAAATTTTAAATTTTAGTCCTCAAAAGTAAGTAAAATTCAAATTAAAGAAACTCCTCACTAGTACAGGTCTTTCAAGAAAATACTTTACTTAAATATTAGGGGAATTCCACTTAATTTATTTAGAAATATTATGATGAATTATAAATTTCAATAAAGAGAGTTTAGTTTTAAACCTTAGGCCCAGTGTCCAAATAATTTATATAAAATTATTTGTATTTCTAAGTACTCAATTTAATAGTAAAATCATTCATACATCCACTTAATAAATATACTACTATTGGCTAAATAAATTTGACATAGAAAGGAAAAAATGATATAGAATAGAATCTAATCAATGAAGATATAGGAAATGACATACATATACCAAATAAGCTTGTCAAGCCATCAGGACAGTAATCCCAAAAATAAATCAACACCTGAAAGTGAGAGGAAATAAGGCGTGAATATGTGAATACTTAGGAGAGATTCAATTATAAGTTTTTAACTAAAGTAAATACTTAATTTCAAGGTCTTGCATGATCAGTAAATATTCAAACAATTTCCAGAAATCCAATTGAAAACACTATCTAAAGGTTAATATCTTTCAAATTATTGTAAAATATTATTTCAAATCAAATTCGTCTTCCAAAGGTTTAAATATTATAAACTATTGTAAAACATAGTCTCAAAATAAAATTATTTTCCAAAGGTTTAAACATTCCAAATCTTTGTAAAACATCACATTAAGTCCAGTACATATCTATTCAAGTTAAGCATATAACATGCAATAGAATCGACGACATGTTTGAGCCACCAAAAATTGGTGATCGTAAGTATACAATGTAGTGTGAGCTACTCAAATGGTTGACTGTACATGTGTATTGTGTTCGAGTAACTTAAGTTAGTAACCATGAGTATGATATAAAGTCCGAGTACCCTAGATAGGGTATCATAAGTTTGAGCACCTTGAAAGGGACACTGTAAGTCCGAGCACCTTAAATAGGGTACCGTAAGTCCGTCAGTTGCATAGGTAAAATAAATACATGCAATGCTATATGTATGATAGGAATGAGAATATGTGTCATTTTTCTACAAAATACTAATACAGACCATGTAATGTTTTTAATTAACCAATTTTGGTTCTCAAAACTAAATTCTTATTAAAATTAGATTTTATAAAAATTTCGGTAGCACAACAACCACTTTCATCAAAATGAATAAAATCTAGTTCCTGCGGAAAACAGTTCCAAAATAAGATAATTTATTATGTCAACCAGTGTGACGTCCCTCCCAGACAATTTAAATATCAATTCATGTCAAAATAAGTATAAATCACATTTTTACCAAATATTTCACGAAATTCTATATTAATTTAAAATATGTAAAAATTAAAATTAAATCCATTTAAAGATCAGATAATTGAATTCTTACCTTAATCGAGTGTCTAAATAGCGTTACGGTGCTATGGAGAAAGTTTGACATTGTTTGGGTATTGTTTGGAGGGTCGGGTATCATTTTCCAACCTTTGATTGATAAGTTTGAAAATTTGTTGATTTTCAATTTAGAGCTTCAGATCGTGAAATGTACTTCATCACCAAATTTCTAACACCCAAAATAGCTAGGTTAGACATATAATTTGCTAAATTTGGATTCCAAGACGAGTCTCGACCTTTGGCATGTAAAACAAGGTAAATCCTAAACCTTGTGTCTTGAAATTCATGTCAGTTCGAAATATAGTGATATTTTATATCAAAGTTCTCTTCTAACCTCATTGAATCCAAATTTGAGGTCGGAACTTCGTTTCAAGGTCTCGAACCTTAAATGGCCTCTAATCTTAAAATTACAAAAAAATATCAATTTTTTAAATATTTAAATTAATATCCTTTTCTTCAATTCGATAATTAACACATTTTGAGATACCGTTTTGACACCACAAAATCACATATATTTTTGTCTCAATCTCCTCTTTAATATGATATAAGTTTGTTGACCAAAATTACTATACAAAAATAATTAGAAAATACCAACTTTAACTTTGAAAAAAATGCCTGAAATCGAAAAAAACTCACTGGCTACGAGTTGAAGAGGATGAACGGTCGGATTTTGTTCCTCTTCCTCTGAAGAATGACGCGGGCTAGCGCATCTAGGTCGAATATTGGTGGTACGATGGTGGCATTGGACGGCAGAAGCTTTTGTGACTTTGGCTCTTCGGGAGCTTTCATAGGAGAAGGGAGAAAAATGCAAGGATTTATAGGCAAATTCCGAAACTGTAGCACACGTGTCATAGTCCAAGTGTGTGGGTGTGGGTGTTGTTTGTTTAATTGTAATTTGACCCAATTGTTTCAAAGTTTCTCTCATTTACGTTTTCCAAATTTATATTTCATCCCTTGACTCTAAAATTTTCACGTCTTAATCCAAATTCGAATTTAAGGCTATGTTTGGTAGGAAAGAAAAGGGAGAGGAAAGAAAAGTTTTGATAAAAAAGTGAAGAGAAATAAATATTTTAGTTGTTTAGTAGAAGGAAAAAGGGAAGGGAAGAGAAGAGAAAATGGGGAGGGGAAGGAAAAGGAAAAAAGTTGTCAGACCTACTTAAATATTTTCCTCCAAAAAATGGAGAGACAAGAGAGAAAAAAAGTTTTTTTACCTATGTTTTAAAGTGAATTTATCAAATTAACGTTGTATACTACTTTTAAAATTTTAATAAAAAAGACAAAATAGTCATTTTAAAATATACTAGTTTTATTTTCTTCTTATATACGGAACAACAATAAAGGAAATACACTTTCTTTTCCATCCTATACATTTTCTTTCTCTCCTAATTTTTTCTTTTCTTCTACTTTCTTTCCTCTTTACCAAACATAGCCGAAATATTTTTTTTTTTTTTGAAAAAAATTGGTCAAAATACCAATTTACCCTTACAAAAATTAAGGGATTTTGCATTTATAATGTCACAGATTTTTCTGTTTAGATTACTTTTGAAATTATTTTTCTTTTTCCCTCGGAGATAAAATGCCAATCTTTCTACTAAAATAGTCTCTAGTACTAATTCTCGGAGTAAATATTCAGTGAACACGAACGAGTCTATATATATATATATATATATATATATATATATATACAGAAAAATGCAAGATAATGCACCAAAAACTATAATATGTTGCGGATTGATTTAGAGAGTTATTTTTTATTATTAGTAGTAATTGCATGAACCTTGATTTCGCAGCTTGGTTAATTAGAGAGTTACTTCTATTATTTGCAGTAACTGCATGAAGCTTGATGATTTTAGAGAGTTAAAAAGCAAATTATCTCTCTCTCTCTCAGAACTACTATATATATAAGAAATTGTCATGTTACGCCATTATATTGATGTTGAAATGAAAGCCCCAAATGCCCATATTTAATATCTATATGTAATCTACTTGAAAAGTTATAATATATATTATATACGATCTTATCTTGAAGAAATGCATTGAGGTCAAAGGAAGCAGTAGTGCAAAGCCATACGAAATTAAAAGGCTTCTTTCTTTTTCCTTGTTTATTCATTAATGTAGTAGAAGTAGTTAGTAGTTACAATTAAGTACAACTTTCTTCATCTTTCTTTTTATCTTTTTTTAAATTCTCTCTTTTTTCTTTTTGTGGGTACAATATCGCTGTTAACTTTTTTTTTCTTGAAAAAAAAAAAATCATATTGTCGGCACAAGAAACTCACGTTGGAATTTTGCACTCTTTTCTTAGACTCATTAATTATCTATTGTGAGTCAAAGTTAAGTCTGTCCATATGGACTACAGTATAAGTAATGCTAGTTAAAATTAATTTTTGCACAAAAAGTTTTACATGAAATAATATTACATTATTTTAATTTACATTCGTCTCAAATAAGACCACATTATTTAATGATTGTGTGATTGAAAAATCATCTCACATCATTTAGTGTATATAGATATATATGGTTGTTAATTATATATTTTTTTTACTTACGTGAAATTATTTTTTTTATCACCTAATAATGATCCAACGATTATAATAAATTATATAAAAAAATGTGCATTATTAATATTATTTCTCTTTTATTTTTTAATATAAAAAAATATGTAAGAAAAATTTTCATTAGTCAAAATGATACCTATATATAAGTAAAAAAAATGCATACTGGATTGGTGTCCATATATATATATCTTTTTTTTTTTGGAAAAAAATGAGTGACATGGTAATTCAAAGCAAATTATCTATTCTCAACTTGAATCGTTTCCGCAAAAGATTCTAAACAAATATTCATTTTTGTTTTTGCTAAGCAAGATTATACCTGAAAAGGATCTCATTCATAGCGTTATCTATTGATTATTTTTCTTTTATTTTATCTGTCACTATACTTTTTCTTTTCTTAAACCCTCTTTCACTTTACTTTTAATTACAAATCACTAACATATGTCTGTGAATTAATTTTTGGTATTTTTGTCATATAAGATTTAAAAGAAAATTTTATTTTGTATAGAAAGGTAGTATATAGCTTATTTGGTTAAATTCCAGCGTACAATTCAGACCAATCATCACCGTGTTAGTTAACTCAAATTTACGAATTTTTGTTTAGTATCGATTGCATCTTGAATTAGCCCATGTCTAAGCAATTTCATAATCATAATCAACGTTATCCAGACATTATAATAAACAATCGGGGGGTGTTAAAAAACGGTGAGTTTGTCCTAATTTTCATGGCCATTTTTTTTTTCAATTTCTTTTTCTCAAAAAATTCCCGCTCATGCTAGTTGTTTTTTCAATCAATTAACATTGTTGATTTTTTTTTTGAAAAGAAAATTTATTTTCCAGTTAAATAATGCTAAATAATTGCGTTTCATAATCCTCTTCCATCCATTTTGGGAAGGCAATTAGGCATCAAATAAATTCGAGTTGACAGAACTCTCTGTATTGTAGTATATATCTGCTCTAGAAAATGAAGCGTAGACGCAGTGCATCATTGTCCCCTATGGGTTTTTATTATTACGTACATTAAAAGGTGTACCGGTGGAGGTTGGATATGGTAGGAAAAACTCATTAATACTTCTTGTGATTTCTTTCTCTGGTGTATATATATATATATATATATATATATATATATATATGGCTGCGAATCCAATAGATATTTTTTTTCTTTACCTATGGGTAAGTATTTTTTTTTTAGCCGTTGGATCACCGTCTAATGGTAATCCAATAGTTATAATGAAGTGCATGAAAAGACGTGCATTATTAATGCTCTT
>JXTB01000249.1:396070-421127 GCA_002914805.1 Parasponia andersonii
TGCTTTTTTTTTCTCTTATTTTTTACAATAAAAAAATGTACATGCTAAATTTTCATTGGCCAAATTGATACCTATGTATAGGTAAAAAAAAAAAATACCTACTGGATTAGTGCCCTATATATATATATTTTAATTTTGTTGAAAAGTTCAAAAAAATGCATATTGGAAAATAAAATATCTAAAATGGTGGCTCTATTATCACTTTTTTTTTCCCACTCTCCATTTAATTAAACCCTCATAAAAATTTTAAATTTTTGAATTTTATTTTTACACGATTTTCATTAAGTACAAAAATACTCATGATAAACATTTTTTTTTTTTATAAATTTCTTTTCACACCATCCTAATAATTTACTATCCATTAGTTTTAAGCACCCAGCTTTTTTTTTGGCGATCTTGTTCTCCATTTTTATTGCTTAATTGAGAAATAGGAGAAGTCACTAAAATTGAAATTCAACGTAACAATAAAGATATAGCGGTAAAAGATCACAAGAAATCCAAAAATAAAATTCGAATTTATACATGAAAGATTCGATTTCTAGTAAAAGAGATGCCACTAGCAACAAAGAGAGAATGGAAAAAAAGAAAAAAAAAACAAATAATTTCTCCTTATAGTTATATATAACGCACAAATCATTGATCATGTTTAAATTATATGAATTATATTTTTTAAAATTAAAAAAACTATTTACCATCAAAGAATCATATATACTATATATATATATATAATGGAAACCAATCCACCAAGTATTTTTTTTTAATATGTATAAGTATCATTTTGATCAATAAAAATTTATTATGCATATCTTTTTATAGTTAAAATTAAGAGAGATAAATAACATTATATTACTAATGTGCACTTCATTATACTCATTAGATCACTATTAGATGATGATTTAACCGCTAAAAAAAATACCTACTAGATTAGCAACCATATATAATTTATCCTTAAAAAAAAAAACTATACGAAATATACTAATTATCCTAAAAAAAGGCATACATGATTGAAAAATGCATCTAAGAATAAAAAAAAAAAAAAAAAAGAGAAAAGAAAAAGTCCAGTACATACAATCGAAATAACACTANATTCAAAGAGATCAAATCTACCACAAATAAAAAGTCAAACAAAAAGAAATAGTTTTACTTCACAAAAAATAATCAACTTCTCAAAAGAAGTAATTTTTTGTTTTACTGAAAAGGAAAAAAAAAAAAAAAAGGAAAACCCTCCATCTCTTAGACTGCTATTTTTTTAGTAGGTAATAAGAGACTTCATTAGAATCACACAAGAACAATCCATCCATGGAAAAGCACAAATAAGAAAAAGGGAAAAAAAAAAAAACTTAAAGCAATTTCTGATCTCTTAGACACAAAATAAAAACAAATAAATATGGATGATATTAACCAAAAAAAAAATGATGTCTAATACATCAAAATCATTGATAGAATGAAAATCTTTGGTATTCACAATATATTATAAAAATCAAATCCTATAAAATTTTGATTTCTTTATATCTGACATAATTCTCATACGAGTAATATATTTGGAATGTGAATAGTGCGTTAAGAAATAGTATTTTGTTGTTTAATTTTATAAGAGGATACTTAAGTCAATCTACAAGAAAATATTTTTTTGAATAATTAATTAATTAGAAAGGAGTTGAAGAGAGAAAAAAAAGGAGTGGCTCAATATAAAACCATGAAAGGTGAGTCTATTACCACCTCTTTGTCTACCTTCTCTACACTTTTTTAATGATTCTTTTAGTTACTAAAAGAATCCCAAATAAAATTATATTTGAGTAAGTGTAGAAAACATCTTCTATTCATACACATTAAAATTAAAATCTTTTTAACATACCTCATTGTAAATACCATTCTATTCAATACTTGCAAAAATTGGAGAACTTGACAAGAAGCTTAAAAAAAAAAAAAAAAAAGCTTCAATGAAAATTTGATAGACTCCAATGATTTTCACTGATCGTCAAAACCTGGACAAAAAAAGAGTAAATAATTTATTAAAAGAAAAGTGAGTAAATAAGATATCCATAAATAAGATATCAATTGATCCCGAAAAAAAAAAAAAAGAACAGCAAAACCAGAAAAAATTAATCAATTATTTAGTTTTCATTTTTTTTCTTGTATTCCTGCCTCCATAAATATTTAAATAGATTCATAGACTCAAATTATTTTTTTTTTTCGATAAGATGATTTATGGGTTTGTTTCACTTTAGTTGATAATGAAGTTACCGAAAGTTAAAGGTGAAATAGAAGACAAAACAAGAGACAAAAATTAAGCTATCGTAATGGCTAATTTTGACATTATTTATTCTGGAAATTATTTACTTTGAAATTTCAATGGATAGGAATCCCTTCCAAATTGAATTTGCAGGTTGCGTATTAGAATATCTGGGTAAATTATTCTGGCTATTAATTGGATGCAACCGTTCAATAACATTCTTTTTTTTTTTTTTTAGTTTTTAAATAAAAGTAAAAATGGGTAAGAAAAGATAACTTAAGGACTCTTTTGGAAACATACGGCGGTATAATTAGCAATAATTAGATTTAAAATTTTTAAGGAGTTGTGGCTTAAGTAAATGTGCGTGGAGGGTAGGCTAAGGTGTGCCAATAAACCCTACTAGAAGATTTCTTTCCGGATTAGTATACTCAACCATTTTATTTATTGGGATATTGATAGAACTATATCCGGGGTTTATATTGTTATAAATTGTCATACCATAGCACAGAATTCGCATATTCCAGTATAAAGATCCGAGTTTCTACCACTGTAATTTTGTAGATGGAAATGCCGACCTCATGATTTTTCACTATAAGTCTGTTATTTCTAAACTACATAAACATTTAAATATCCCATGGACCCCCAAATGTGTTGGGTGCTCAAGTCCAACAATAGTAGAGAACAAAAGCATAGAATACAAAATTTCTAATGTCTATTTTTACGTAATCATGGAACAAATCCTCAAAATTCAGTATTCCTAGGTAGCGGTTGATGTAATTTTTAAAAAGAAAGTTCCCCGATTCCTCCGGTTCACTCACTAGCTGTGTAACAATCAAGTTGAAAATAAACGTTTAAGCTACAAGGTACAACAATTTGTGGACGTTTCTGATGTAAACAGTCAAGACAGTGTTAAAGATAGGTATACCTTTGAGATTTGTGAAGATGTTCGTCACTTGCTTAGGGTAAGATCTATGTGCATGTAAGCAATGCTAGCCACGAAGAACAAGAAGAATGCTACTGCCAACATTAACGGCTCCGCAAGCATGAAAATTGGCTTGAAGTTATAGTAAACCTGCCAAAGAAAGTACAGTGGGGAAGAAGAGATTAAGCCATTGTGAACTATGTTAAGGCAGTAGAAATGGGGGGCATGTGTACGGAAAGAGGTTTCTAGGGAACAAAAATGACGACCAAAAATGGTTAGGTTAAGCTGGAAATGGCCAGGTTTTCTACATTAAATAATTCATAAAATTTTCTCGTGAATTATGGGTAAGATATTGACCATTAAGACGCAGATAACACCAAGTATATTTTAGCAACATTTATTACCGGAAAAAAAAAAAGAAAATGAATCCAGTTTATTCTATTGCAATAGTCAAAGAGTATTACGCATTAATTTTTGGATAAATTACTCTACGGGCTCCTAAACAATTGAGTCTCATATTGGTCCCTAAATTTTAGAAGTTTCTCGTTCTAGTCCTTAAACTTCAGAATTGTTCCCCTTTAGTCCTTAAAGACTTATTCCATCAAAAAATTGTTAAATTTAAGGGCACATCAATAATTAATTAATATTAATATTTGGTCCCAAAACTTTGCAAAGTTCTGTTTTCGTGACCTAGTCTTGTTTTGTTTGATTTTTAAGGAATTTATAAAGGTACAACAAAGAATAAATTGTAAAAGTTCATGGACCAGACAGAAATTGTAAAGTTTACCAAAATGAGATTCTCCAATAGTTTAAGGACTAACAAGGTAATTAATTATTAATTTTTATTTAAAAGAACAACTGCACTATCTCAGCATGGTAAAAATGAGATAAATCCACTGAATTGACTGAAGTGAAGATTCAAATCTCCTAATTAGAGTGTAATTGACTTGAGCAATTTACTCCACATTAGAAGAACTTCCAAATATGCATAATAAACAAGTAACAAATCACCTGGAAAGGAGAGCCATGCTCGGGGACCACGTTTTTCTTTTCAAGAACTACCACAGTCCTTCCAACGACATCAAGGTATGAATATTTAGTCTGCAGAGAATGGAAGAATTAGATGAAGAAAAATCCCACTAAATGTCGTTAGGTAGCATAATCTTTTTTTTTTTTTTTTATCTGAACCGAAAAAAAGGGATATTTTTCTGGAAATATATATGCTCACTTGACGAAATGAAAAGTACGAAAAATAAAATGAAATAAAATAAATTAATTCAAGATGTCAATGCAGTTGCGATAAACAGCATTGTTGGAACAGACATTAGAAAGTGTTAAACCAAACATGCACGGCATGCATAAATTTCATGATTAAGAAATTACCTCCAAGTGTTGCTCTACTGGAAAAGGAGTAACAACATATGGCTCTTTTGAACCCTCCGGAAGCACAACCTATAACATAGCAGTTACCAAAACTTATCTTTCCAGTGTTTTAGATAGCGGTAGAACAATGAAACGCAGAGAGTTGGATAATATTAATGAGGATGAGTATATACGTACTTTTATCGTCAACTTGTCTACAACTGTGTCAGCAAGAGGACAACCAAAACTGAAGTTCAGGTATCTCCTCCCATCAGATGATTCAAAAAGGAAGTCTTGCAATGGTAACCCATAGCCAATGACAAAAGTAGCTTTCCAACCTCCAAACAAAGGATACCTAGGTTCAATTTCGAGTTCTGACTGCAACATGCAGGTACCAAGTGAGGCATTCACAAAGACAAAACGGCCGGGTCTAAATATATCATTTCACAGTGCTTTCCACTTGAATCTCTTCCCATTTCAAAAATAATTATAAATACATATAGACATATATGATCACCAAGAAGATTTTGTATATGGCCGGTCTAATAATAGTAAAACTTTCAAAAACCTTCCTCTGCAGTCCTTTATCATGTTGAAATATGTTTAAAATGGCAACTATCATGCGGACAAAACTACTTAGTAAAGAACTCCATAGCATATCTCGGCTATAAACTTAAACAAAATTTGATTGAATCTCTTTTACTATTGGGATTTGCAACATATTTCCCTTGTATGAATCGAAGGGAAAGTTGACTTTGGACATCAATTTGGATCTGAATTTCATGTGAGTATAAAAAAATTTGTAAAAATATATGGCAGGAATGACTTGTCCCTACTCAAAAACATATATCACACTTGTTAAGCAGTGATAAAGCTTGAATTTAAAATTTGAGGTTGTTTTGTGTGTTACTAGTGTGAAAGCTGTAAGATGATAAAAATATTGGACACATGCTTTAGGCATAAATTAATTAACTTGCTTGGATAAAATCATTTATGTGCAATGAAACACAGAAAGAATTGCATACTTTCTGATAATCTGTGCGTAAATGTGATGATGATATGTTCCCTATGTCATCTCTGTAGTAGACCGAGTGAACCCTAGGTGGGAGCCTTGCCAAAATCTTCCGAAATGAAGAGACACCACTGAAAGCTGGCCTAGATTGATATTCAACCCTGCCAAACGGAAGCTTCAAAGATTAAAAAATAAGCTGCACTAAAGATCATAAAAGGGGGCATGGATGGGGCATAGAAGTCTAGTGAAGGAAAATTCAAAGTTGAGTATAAAACAAAATGTGTCCTTTTGAGGCCTTGAATGCTTGTATTCACAGAACACTGAACATGGAGCCTTAGCTTGCTGCGCAAAACTGATCCCTAATGAATCAAAACAACATTCTTTTCTTTCGGTGGGTGTTCTCTCTACAGCTCTTTAACTTCTTAGGAGCACAAAATCCTGCCTTGCACATGTGCAGCAGAATTCAATGACAGAGAATTCTAAAAATCCACTATTACTCGCTATTGAAATTTCTAAAACTTCAAAGGCTCAGACCCTCTATAATTGTGCCCACAGAATATGTTTTAATTCATAAGGTCCATATATGTGCTTTGAATCATTCCCATGAGGGTTAGGTCGAGTAGTTAGGCCCACTGTTAATCCAGTGAGATCAGGAGATCCTCATATGGGCCTTCACAGCAATATGCTCAAATTTTCTGCCTCCCAAAGACTGTAGGTTCATATCCCAGAAACCCTTTAAACTTGCTTTGCAAATTCAAGTTTTGAAAATAACAATTCTTGTAGAACTCTTGCAATTTCTGGAAAGAAAAATACTCAAAACAAGTTGTTAGGTTGGCCTGCAAAGGGAATTGAACTCCATACCCCATACCACAAGGGAGCTAACCATTCGACCTACCTCTCAAGGGTTTCACTATTGCCATATTAAGAAGATATCTTCAATGATATGAAGCAAAACATTGCATGTTTAAGCTTAGTATGATACTCTTAGCCAAAGGTCTAGTTAAGCATTTTTTAATTTTTTAATTTTTTTTTCTAATTTGATTAGCTTAACTTGTCAATTTATATTTTCAACAGTTATCTACACCATTAGGCACTTTAACAAAAAACAGAAGCCCATTCTTTGTATTAATCCATCAGTCCATGCAGTCCTTGTTCACTTTTGATGTCATGGGACAAAAACTTGAAAAACTTACAAGAAACTATAAATCAGTTTGTTTTTGCTAAACATCAGGCTGTTAATTATGTTGCTACCCAAATGGAAAACCCAAAATAAACTGTGATTAAACATATATCGCATAAACTAACCTCACATAGCCCAAAATTTTATGTACTCATATCATATATTTTAATTATTTAAAAGAAATTAGGACAATAACATAATACAAGCAACCATACCTTGAAAAAACACCTTTGTGCCGAGCACCAGCATGAACCAGCTTATAATGCTCTGTGATCTGAAGGTTGCCCCAGTGAGATATTTCCACTTCACGTACAAGCTCCTCAACAACGGCAAATGGATTGTTATTCTCAAAATGGACAATGATGGGAGAAAACGAATAGGGTGCGCGGTTGGTGTATGGTCCGTACTTTAGTTCTGTACCAACACGGTTAGTAGACTCCAATCTGGTGAAGGATTCCACCTTAGTACTTGGAGTCTTAATAAAAGTTGTCTGCTGCTTAACATAATATGGTGACAATAACAATGCACTATCACGGTAGTAGACCAACTGAGATTCTGGTTGGCTTATTTCCATCGGGAAAGGTTCAAGAGAATGAGTCAATACATAGAGCACTTCTAATGTTGCATTTTCATCTTTGCCTAATGGATTGAGCAAGGATATACTGAAAAATTTGGCCCCATTTGGGGCATCAGGAATTTCAGTCGGTTTCACATCAAGGGGCAGATAAGTTTTCTTTTTTCGTTTTCCGGCAGTCACTGCTGCTTTAACCAGTGCTAAACGATCAATGTCAGTGGGCGGAAATGCAAGGAGCACTTCCGAAACAGGAGATGTCCCAGTATTTTCAATCTGATGGAAAACCATTTGTCAAATAAGTATTCCCATTAACAAATGAAAATTCCAACAAATCACTTTCAATTTCCCCAAACAAATTTTGTCCAAGCATTGAATGAAATTTACAGAAATGAAACTATCCATACTCCTTAATCCAAGAAACCCTTAACCATGATTACTGCATATACACAATGCCAAACCCCTAAAATACTCTCATTCTCCTTAAACACATCACAATACAAATTAACAAAAGCTTATTTCAATCATGATCCTATTCCATTAAAATGCAGATAAATTAATGGATTTCACCATACCTTTAACGTCAAGAAGACCTTAACAATGTGAGAATTCAAGTCAATCTGCAAGCATTGATCAGTCAAAATCAGAGACCATGAGAATCCACAAATACAGATACAGAAAGAAAAAATCAACTCCATTTAACAATAAATTCGATTCTGAATCCTTTAAAGCGAAATTGAGCGAGGAAGAAGAAGAAGAAGAAGGAGAAGGCTCACTCTGCGCTCGGCGTTGAGGATCTGGAGGTCCTGAGAGGAAGATGAAGCGGTGAGCAGCCAGCAATGAGATGAGATCGAAAAAAGTAGGGCTAGGATTAGGGCTGCTCCCCCGAGTCTGAGCTCAGCTGCCATGGCTTCTTCTTCTTCTTCTACCACTAGCCAAAGCAAATGAAATCTAGTTTGACGAAGAAGAGAGAGGGAGAGAGAGAGAGCGTGTTTTTGAGACTTTTTTACGTCGTGTTGTAACGGTGAGTGGAAGTGGGCTTGTTTTGGACCGTCGAGCGTCAAACCTTATGGGCCCTTTTTATTTTAGGGCCTTTTCGTTACGATAGGGGAAATGTTTTTTTTTTTTAATACATTTAATTGTTTTTCAAGAATTTGTTTAGTATTTCCGGGTTTTTTTTTTCTATTTTTTTATTTTTGTTTATGCATTTTACTTTTTTTAATTAATGAATTTCAGAGATCTCTTTGAAATCTAATATCTGTTGAAAAAACTTGAAATGTCTATTATAATCATATTTTAAGATAATTCTGACAGAATTCTTCTAAAAATTTTGATATATATATATACACACGTTCAAATGAATTTTTCATACTAAATGCACAAAGTTTTTACAGTTTTTATTTAATTTCAAACTCTTACAATATTTGTTTTGTTACGAGAGTTGAAACTATTTCATAGTATTCATCTTCTTTTTACATCTAATCACAACCCTTACGTTGTACAATTTTGGTTGGAAAACAAAAATTACTCGTCAAGTGCATGTAAGAGTTGCAGTTTTCTAGTGTTGTGATTGATGAGCAAGATCTTGTTGTTTAATTTGTTGAAAATTAGACTAAAAGTTTTGTGATTCTTGATGTGGTCACTAGGATATATTTATTCAAGTAATAATGTTTTGCAAGTCTACCTTGAATGAGTTTGCCACTAAGATGAATATGGAATTGCACATTTACAAAACAGTTAAGCTTGAATGGTTACTTCTAGAAATCTTTTCTGGTTTTAAATGGTGCTTTTTAAGCCGGTATCGTTGATAAAAACATGAAAGATGTTGAATAATTGGCAGCTCCTATTTTGTCATTTTTAGGTATTATTATCACATAAATAATTATAATTATGTTTAAAGAATATTTTATTTTTTAAAGAATATTTTTTATGTTCTAGTTTATGTGTACACATGTGTTCTTGTTGCGGACTAATTGAAAATATTACGGATGAGCTTGGAATGAACAATATGATTTACTACATTATTAAATCGTAAGTCAAAATGAATGTTGTGTTGCAAAAGGTTGATAATCGTAATTTAATTTAATTTTTTCATGTTATGATTTTCATTCCATCAAAACCTAATGTTTGGTGTGAAATTAATGAAAATAAATATATTAAACGTGATTATTTTATAGGATATTTGTGAATTTCTAGTTTTTGAAATTCTTTTCACATTTATAATATTTATTATTTTATTTAAGTAATTTGTAAACTAACTTAAAATTTCATTTTTTCTGAATTTTTTATTTTCTAAAAAATTTCTAGTTAATTATTATTTTCACTTTTTGAGTTTAATAATACACTCTTCAAAAAAGAAAAAAAAAATTGAAATGTGACGTTTTGACTTAAGTAAACTTATTGGATCCAAAACTACACTCGTTGGCTATTCTTCCCATTGACTGTATTATAAATTTTTTTATTAACAAAATTCAAATCCTTTTTCCCCCTTAAATTCCATTAAATTGAATAACAGTAATAAATTTTAAAAGAATTATTTTCAACGGTAAAGTACATATATATATATATTTAAATAATAGTTAAAACCTCGTAAAGTCAAACTCTAGTATAGACGATAAAAAAAAAGTTCTTTCAGAATCAAAAAATATTAAAAAATACCATTCTTTAAAAAACTCTTCTTAACGGTACTCCCAATTTAAATTCAAACCAGTACTTTTTCCGGGGCTTAGTCGTTTCATTTAGGCTTTTTAATCTTCCATCGTTATAGTTCTCTCCGATGTAGTCATTTCATTTGGGCTTTATTTTTAAATCTTCTATCGTTGTGAATCTCTCTATTGCAATTTTTTCCTTTAGCTCCTCTGGTAATACTGTGAGGTTGCATTTTTCCTTTCAATTTTGTTCTTTTCTTTTGTTTTTTTTTTAATTTCTTTTTTGTAATACATTTAATTATTTTTCAAGAATTTGTTTAGTATTTTTTGTAATTTAACTTTCTTTAATTAATGAATTTTGGATATCTCTTCGAAATCTAATAATTGTTGAAAAAATTGGAATGTCTATTATAATCTTACTTAAAGATGATTTTGACAAAACTGTTCTAAAAGTTTTCATATTTCATATATATATATATATATATATATGCAAATATTCAGATGAACTTTCCATAATAATACTTCTAAATGCACATTAACTTTTACAGTATTCCTTTAATAACAAACTCTTACAATATTTATTTTGTCATGAGAGTTGAAACTATTGCATAGTATTCATCTTTATGTTATATCTAATCACAACCCTTCCACTGTACAATTTTGATCGGAGAACAAAAATTATTTGTCAAGTACATGTAAAAGTTGCAATTTTCTAGTGTTGTGATTGATAAGCAAGCTCTTGATTTTTAGTTTGTTGAAAATTAGACTAAAAGCTTTGTGATTCTTGATGTGGTCACTATTTAAATAATAATTGTACTAATCTGAAGATTTTTTCAGGATACATTTATTCAAGTAATAATGTTTTGTAAGTCTATCTTGTATGAGTTTGCTACTAAGATGAATATGGAATTGCACGCTTACAATACAGTTAAATTTGAATGGTTACTCCTAGTTTTCAAATCACCCCTGGTTTTAAATAACATTTCTTAAGTCGGTATTATTAGGAGAAAAACATGAAAGAAGTTGAATAATTGGCAATTCATGATACTATTTTGACACTTGTAGCTATTGTTATCATATGAATAATTATAATTATGTTTAAAAGAAATTTTTTAAAAGAATATATAATGTCTTGCTTTATGTGTGCACATGTATTCTTGTTGTTGACTAATTAAAGATATTAGAGGTGAGTCTGAAATGAAAAATATGTATTACTACATTGTTAAATCTTAAGTCAAAGTGAATATTGTGTTGCATAAGGTTGATAGTCGTAATTCAATTTTATTTTTCCTTATTAGGATTTTCATTTTATTTGAACCTAATATTTGATACGAAATTAATCAAAAAATCTATTATACATGATTTTTTTTATTATATGTGAATTTCTAGTTCTTAAAACTCTTCTCACATTTTTTTATATTTATTATTTTATTTTAATAATTTATTAACTGACCTAAAATTTCATTTTTATGTGAATTTTTAATTTTTTTTGAAAATTTCTAGTTAGTTATTGTTTTTATTTTTTGAGTTTGATAATACATTCTTTTGAAGAAAGAAAAATTAAAGTGTGATGTTGTGACTTAACTTGACTTGTTGCATCCAAAACTACCGTCATTAGCTATTCCTTCCATTGAGGGTATTATAAACTTTTTTATTAACAAAATTCAAACCCTTTTTTTCCTCTTAAATTTCGTTGAATTGAATAACAGAAATAAATTTTAGAAGAACTATTTTCAACGGTAAATTACATGTATATATATATATATATATATTTTATTTAGATAATGGTTAAAACCTCGTAAAGTCAAACTCTAGTATAGACGGAAAAAAAAAAATAAAGCTCTTTCAAAATCAATAAATATTTAAAAAATACCGTTCTAAAAAAAATCTTCTTAACAGTATTCCAAATTCAAATTCAAACTAGTACTTTTTATGTGGTTTAGTCATTTTATTTGAGCTTTTTTAATATTCCATCGTTATGGTTCTCTTAGTTGCAATTTTTTGTAGTTGTTTCATTCGGGCTTTATTTTTAAATTTTCCATTAATGTGAATCTCTTTGTTGCAACTTTTTTCTTTAGCTCCTCTGGTAACACTGTGAGGTTGTATTTTTTCCTTCAATTTTCTTCTTTTCTTATCTTTTTTATTTTTTATTTTTTTTGTAATACATTTAATTGTTTTTCAAGAATTTGTTAGTATTTCTGGGTTTTTTTTATCTTTTTATTTTCTTTTATTAATTTTGCTTTCTTTAATCAATAAATTTTGGATATCTCTTTGAAATCTAATATTCGTTGAAAAAAATTGGAATATCTATTATAATCTAACCTTAAAATAATTTTGACAAAACTCTTCTAAAAGTTTCCATATTTCATATATATATATATATATATATATATATATGGTTGCCAATCCAATAGGTATTTTTTTTTTTTTTTACGTATGGGTAGGTATTTTTTTTGTAGTCGTTGGGTCACCATCTAATAGTTATCCAATGACTATAATGAAGTGTATAAAAAAACGTACATCATTAATGTTCTTTCTCTCTCTTATTTTTACAATAAAAAAATGTGCATCCTAAATTTTCATTGGCCAAATTGATATCTATACATAGGTAAAAGAAAAAAATACCTACTTATATATATATATATATATATGCAAATATTCAGATGAACTTCCAATAATAATATTCTAAATGCACATGAATTTTTACGGTATTCCTTCAATTACAAACTCTTACAATATTTATTTTGTTATGATAGTATTCATCTTTATTTTATATCTAATCACAACCCTTCCATTGTATAATTTTGATTGGAAAACAAAAATTATTTGTCAAGTGTATGTAAGAGTTGCAATTTTCTAGTGTTGTGATTGATAAGCAAGCTCTTGTTTTTTAGTTTGTTTAAAATTAGACTAAAAGTTTTGTGATTCTTGATGTGGTCACTATTCAAGTAATAATTGTACTAAACTGAAGATTTCTTCCGGATATATTTATTCAAGTAATAATGTTTTGCAAGTCTATCTTGTATGAGTTTACTACTAAGATGAATATGGAATTACACACTTACAACATAGTTAAATTTGAATGGTTACTTCTAGTTTTCAAATCACCCCTGGTTTTAAATAGCGTTTCTTAATCTGGTATTGTTAGTAAAAAACATGAAAGAAGTTGAATAATTGGCAGTTCATGATGCTATTTTGACACTTTTAGCTATTGTTATCATATGAATAATTATAATTATGTTTAAAAGAAATTTTTTTTAAAGAATATGTAATGTCTTGAATAACAGTAATAAATTTAAAAGAATTATTTTCAACAGTAAAGTACATATATATATATATATATATAGATAATGGTTAAAACCTCGTAAAGTCAAACTCTAGTATAGACGGTAAAAAAAAAAAAACTCTTTCAAAATCAATAAATATTTAAGAAGTACTGTTCTAAAAAATACTCTTCTTAACAGTACCCCCAATTCAAATTCAAACTAGTACTTTTTACGTGGCTTAGTCATTTCATTTGAGTTTTTTAATATTCTATTGTTATGATTCGCTCAGTTAAATTTTCCATCATTGTGAATCTCTTTGTTGCAATTTTTTTCTTTAGACGGTAAAAAAAAAAAAGCACTTTCAAAATTAATAAACATTAAAAAAACTATTCTAAAAAAAAGAACTCTTCTTAACAATACTCCAAATTTAAATTCAAACTAGTACTTTTATAATGTTTCTTTTCTTTACGTGGCTTAGTCTTTTCATTTGGTCTTTCTTATCTTCTACCGGCACGACGATCGTCTGTTTCCAAGCTGTCGGCAAAGATTGATGGCGAACGTTAACGATGACAAAATTTGCTTCGCTGGAGCTTGACTGAATTTTTGGCATTATCGCCATTTTTTCAGCAGAGAGGAATCGAGGGAAGGAGAGAGAACCTCTATGAGTAGGTTATCTTAAAGTTCCAATTCTTCGTTATCGTACTTCTTTAGGATTGCTAAATAACTCTCTTCTTCTCTTCTCAAATTACCGAAAATGAATAAGTCATAAACAATTAATTAATTATCTATTTACTATTTTGGTATTATTAGGATAATATTGCATGTATGCCTAATAATTAAGTTTTATTACATGATCTTTAGTAACATGTCATACAGAAAATTAAAGTTACTCTCATGCAAATATGAATGGGCCGGATGGAGAGCTCATAGGCCGATGCCCGGAGTACGCAGATGCCGAAGCATGCCAGGATGATGCCTGCTGTGTTCCATGATCGGGGGACGACGTCTCCGCGAGCATATCGACAGCCCGAGCTTGGGCCGCCGTAGCTAAAGTCCCTGAAGAAAGAGATCTTTTGAAGCAACTACAGGTGCCTCTGGCTACAACCACCACCAATGTCATAGCACCTCAGCCGATTCGAGCGGTGGGGTCCAGCATATGCGTCCGGTCGTTTTTCCAATTGCAATTTTCTGTAGTCGTTTCATTTGGACTTTTTTGAAAAAAAAATCTCCCATTGTTGTGAATCTCTCCGTTGCATTCTTCTCTCTCCATTGCAATTTTTTCCTTTAGCTCCTCCGGTAATACTGTAAGGTAATATTTTTTCTTTCAATTTTTTTTCTTTTCTTTTCTTTTTTTTTTTCTTTTTTTTTAATACATTTAATTGTAATTCAAGAATTTGTTGAGTATTTCTAAGTTTTTTTTTTTTTCTGTTTTCTTTATTTTCATCTATTGATTTTGTTTTCTTTAATTAATGAATTTCAGATATCTGTTGCAAAACATTGGAATGTCTATTACAATTTTACTTTAAGATAATCCTGACAGAATTCTTCTAAAAATTTTGATATATATATATATATATATATATGCACATATTCAGATGAACTTTCTATAATAATGCTTTTAAATGCAAATGAACTTTTACAGTATTTATTTAATTATACACTTTTATAATATTTGTTTTATTAAGAGAGTTGAAACTATTGCATAGTAGTCATCTTTATTTTACATCTAATCACAACCCTTCTGTTGTACAATTTTGGCCGAAGAATAAAAATTACTTGTCAAGTACATGTAAGTTGTAGTTTTGTAGTGCTATGATGAGCAAGATCTTATTGTTTTAGTTTGTTAAAAATTAGACTAAAAATTTTGTGATTCTTAGTATGGTCACTATTCAAGTAATAATTGTACTAACCTACAGGTTTCTTTAGGATAAATTTATTCAAGTAATAATGTTTTGTAAATATATCTTGAATGAGTTTACCACTGAGGTGAATATGGAATTGCATACTTACAACACAGTTAAGTTTGAATGGTTACTTTTAGTGTTCAAATCTTCCCTAGTTTTAAGTGGTGCTTCTTATGCTAATATTGTTGGTAAAAATAATGAAGAGGTTGAATAATTGCTAACTTATGCTACTATTTTGTCACTTTTGAAGAATATATAATATTGTGTTTTATGTGTACAAATATGTTCTTGTTGTTGACTAATTGAAGATATTGTAGGTGATTCTAGAATGAAGAAAATACTTTACGACATTATTAAATCTAAAGTCAAAATGAATTTTGCGTTGCATAAGGTTGATAGTCCTAATAAAACCTATAGTAGCATTGTGCCATTGATGATGAATATTGTATAAAGTTGTAAAGATGCCAGAGTTGAATTTGCTCTGCCTTTTCTAAGTGCTCAAACAACTACTGATAGTGTTTTTTTGTAATAATAGTTATTAATGCTTTTCCGTACTATGGAAATGTTCAACTTTCAAAAAGACATGAATTCAAAGTATAAGAAATAGGAACTTCCATTAAAGCATTCAGTTTTCCCGCTTCTTAAGTGACCAATTTACCTATTGAATTTGTGCATTCAACTTTAGCAAATTCTTTGGATGCTAGTCTAAGTTCTTTAAGAAAGCGGCGTAAGATTAAGAAGAAGGCTAATGAGAAATTGTGTACGGGTGCTCAAAGAGTTTCATTTTTCTCTATTCCTATTTTGTAATTTCAAAATATAATTTGTCTTCATATTTATCCCTGCGATTTTGTTGATGATGAGAATTCAATATATTTTAGTATTATGAGGATTAAATGTTTTTCTAAACTTCTTCATTGTCTTAATTAATTGTTCAGTTTTCACTTTCTCTTTTAACGCCATAGTTCAAAGGGAAAAAATATAATTTGTCTTGTTAGGCTTTATTTTATTTTGAACTATTAGAGTATTAGTATAGTTTAAATTCCTATAATTAGTTTCCTAGTTGAATTAGGACTTCTTATTTGCCTATAGATAAACATAATTATTTTCATTATTAGTTAAACTTATTCTGAATTATTAAATAAATTGTTGAAGTTTTTCTAAATTGTTGCTTTTCTATATAATTATCTAATTTTTCTATCTCTCTCTAAATTTCTAGGCTATATTTGGTAGGAAGGAAGGTGAGGAGGAATGATGGATATATTAGGAAATAGTGGGAGTACGAAGAAGAATGGGGAATGGAGAGGATAGTAGCTCTCCTTTCATATTGTTTGATAAGTTAGGAAAGAGAGAAGATCATTCTCTATCTTTGTATTTGGTGTTCAAGAAAAATTGAAATGATGGATAAAATCTTAATTATAAAATTATTCCACTACCCATTATATTATTTATTGTTCTTCACAGTATTGTATTCCTTTCTAATAGATCCCTCAATATTGATTTTGGCTTTGGTGGCCATCTCCACAATGTGTACAATATAAAAGTATGTATAGTAAAAAAGTTAGAAAAAAAGAAACCAAATGTATACCAATCGCAAAATAGTACAAAATGTAACCATAACAAATTGTCAACCAATGGTATTAGCACAAATTTTGATGCTACACTCGAGCCCTGTTAATTATTGGAAAGAAAGAAATAAAAATACAAATATAAGTATCAACACCAACTTAGCCCGATCAGTTATATGAATGAATGCCTATGTAGCCTAACAATTGTTTATTATTCACATAATTTGCCCGCATTTTTTGTCTTGTGTCATCTCTTATAGCTGCCCCCTTTTCTAGTATCCTGATATTTTTTTTGGTCTATTGTAAATTTTTCCTATTGGTGGAGTTTTTCTTGAAAACTCTTCATCAACCTGATTGATTATATTTTCATCAATGTTTACTACTATGAAATAGTTACGTAGAATGCAACAACGTAATAGAATTTCTATCACTGATCTAACAAGATAATTCAATTTAATTGCTAATGAAATTTCTAGAAATCATTTTTTTAGCACTCCAAAAGTTCTTTATATAATATTGTGTAAAAGTTGCATGTTAATAATTAAACTATTTTTGTGCATTTTGAGGAGCCATGATAAAGTACTCCTTTAAATATTACCATAAGGTATTATAAGTCTACTTCGTAGCATATACCCAGCGTCAACCAAATAATATTTATCTGTCTGAAAGAAATGAATTTTATTGTATCTTTTTTTTTCTAATTTGATTATTGATAAGCACGAATTACAAAAAATATTATGATCTAATTATACCAATTCAATGACTAAATAGTTTAATAAACTAACCATATATATAATATCAACCTTACAGAAAATAAAATACAATATATTTCGGTATATCTATAAATAATCGATTTATTAGGACAACAAAAAATACTCTCTTTTATAACTATTAATTACAAGTCATATGAGAACTTTCTTTATGTATAGCTTACTTCAAAATTGACTCCTGATTAAATTGGCATTCCATCACATGGTTCAAAAAAATATTAGAACTCTGCACCCTATAAGCATCCTATACAAGTCATAGTAGGACTTTTTTTCCTTTTCCTTATTGGTTGAAATTATGAGTCAAAATAGAAGGAAAAAAAAAAAAAGAAAAGAAGAGAGAACCTAGGATAGGTCTTACCAGTAGAGGTTGCCGAGGGCTTACTCATATTAGAAGATTATTAGTAGTGAGCAAGTGCTAGAGAGTCAGAAGTAGGTCCCTCCTTGGTCCCAGTTGATGAGAGAAATGAGTAACCCTAATCTGGCATCCTCTCAACAAACTCTGCCATCATATTTACCACAATCAACATCTACGATGCTTCTACCTTGTGCTTGGGTGCAGACCCAAAATCCTCAACTTCAACCAACTTTGTCATCATAACTACCACAACCAACACCTATAGTGCCTCTGCTTTACACTTGGGTGCATACTCAACTTCCTTAACCACAACCTCTATAGCCTCCTTCTCTAGCTTCGGTTCTTCAAGCCCTAGCTCTACTGGTTCTTCCTTTCAGATCTCTTCGTGAGTCCTTTGAATTTCTAGTTTACTTTAGTTGTAGGTGCATACTCAGTTTACTTTTGTTTTGAATCGTGTTTACACAGATTGGATTATTTATATTTTAGTTATGTATGTCTATATTTGGTTCTAATGTGTATGATTAATGAGACTCTATCTCGTACTCTATATTTTTTTTAATTTTTTTTAAATGTATATGTGATTGAAGTACACTAGATAAATTGAAAACGTGGGGAATTCAATTTTGTTTTTAAAGATTACTTTACCTATTTGTTAGTTATTGCGAAAAATCGAAAATGAAGTTTGCCAGCTACATCTTTTTTAAGTAAATTCCAATAATTTTTCTTAAATTGTGATTCGATGGATGGTGTGAACCATTTGTTATGGATTTGTTCTTGAAATTGTGTTTCAACCATACATAAAAGTTCCTCGTTGTTGTTAAGGATTTTATATGGTAAAACTAGAGGATGGTCTAGAAATTATACAATCTAGATATATTTTGTCTACAGTATGCAATATAGAAATACTCATAGCATAATTTTAATAGCATTTGGATATCTGTTATATAACAAAATACAATGTCTGATTTTATGTTGATACTACTTAAGTATATTGTTTTTTTTTCGATAATTTACTTGGGTATATTCTTTTTTTTTCTCTTTTGTTTTTGATAATTTTCTTAGAAATTTTGTTATTATAAATATTTTTCTTGTATTTATAATATTATTTTAGTATGATGCCATGAGCCTATATGTTACATTTATGAATGCTAACAAAAAATATGTTTTCTATAATCTCGACGAGTTAAATATGTGTTGGTTAACCAAAACATTCAATGCATAAGAATCATTTGCAAGAGTTTTCACGGAAGTCAAATATAATGTTATTTATATATCAAACTGTCAATGAAGGATACGCAAATATATCGCAATTTATGTTGACCGTATTGACAAATGTGCAAGATATACTTCTCTAGATACCTTTTCCATCTAAAAGTAGTTGAACAAAGTCTTCAAATCAATATCTAGGGAAACAAAAGTGGATGAAGAATCAATTGTAATTATCAATCTTTATATTTCTATAAATATTCTTTTCTAAATGATTAGAAAATATTCTTGGTAGCATTTTTAAAAAACTTTCCAAGTTTATTTAAATCGAACTTTCCATTATATATCTTCGTATTGCGATAGAACTTTAACAATATTCTTTTGATTACAAACTCTTACAATATTTGTTTTATTATAAGAGTTAAAATCATTACATAATAATTTAGATTCATTTTATATCTATTCACATAACTTATGTTGTACAATTTTAGTCGGAGAACGATAATTACTTGTCAAGTATATGTAAAAATTAATAGTTTTCTAGTATTGTGATGGACAAGCAAGATCCTATTTTTTACTTTGTTGAAAATTAGACTAAAAGTTCTTTGTTTCTTAGTACGGTCACTATTCAAGTAATAATTGTATTAATCTAAATTTTTCTTCAAGATACATTTATTCAAGTAATAAAATTTTGCAAGTTTATATTGGATGAGTTTGCTACTAAGATGAATATGAAGTTGTCTACTTATAATATGATTAAGTTTGAAGGGCTACTTCCAATATTTAAATCTTCCTAGGTTTTAAATGGTGTTTCTTATATTGGCATTGTTGGTAAAAACAAGAAGGAGGATGAACAATTGGTAGCTAATGCCACTATTTTGTCACTTTTAGATATTTTTATTGTAAAAACTCAGCTTTTTTAGGGTAAAATGGTCTTTTGATCAGAAAAAAAATCAGATTATATATTTTTCTCTCTCTCTCTCTCTCTCAGACCCGTCCCCCTCTCTCTCTCTCTCTCTCTCTCTCTCTCTCTCTCTCTCTCTCTCGTTTTCTCCTTCTCGGCCGCGCCACCGCCAGAAGGCCGCAGCTCATCTTCGGCCACCCCAGCCTGCCAGCGAGCCTTTGCTAGGCTGCTACGAAGTTCCGCCGCCTGTCCCCGGTCGCCGCCGAGCTCCCCCTGGCTGGAAAACACCATTAATGGCCGTTTGAAGCTTTTCGTCACCGGCGAAGATTCCGGCGTCCGTTCGACCTCAAACTGATCCCATTGGATTCGTCTCGTCTCAAGGATCGTCAAGGTATATATATCTCAACCCCATTTTGTCCGGATTGAAAGTTGCCATTTTTGGACATTTCGAGTTTATGGGTGTTATTTTTGATCCAGCCGTTGGATTGTGTTTTTGACCGCATTTTTGGAATGTACTCGGAAAATGAAGATGTTTGATATATATATATATATATATATTGTGTGGTTTGATGATCGGCACGAAAATCGAGATCAGACAGTTGAGATTTTGTCTCGTTTTGCGTGCCACAGGCACGGTGTGGGCTTGGACCAGAATTGGATAAATTATATGTCTAATCTAGCTATTTTGGGTGCTAGGAATTCAGCGAAGAGGTCCGTTTGCGAAATTAAAGCTCCGATGAGAAGTTGACTTTTCGCAACAGGACGATCGAGAGCTTGGAATTGGTTCCCAACCCTCCGGGCGATCGTCAACGACACCTTGAGGACTCAATAGCGTGGTATCGCTATTCTGGTGAGGTAGGGGTTTAGTTACTTTTGTTTTATACCGTTTTTGAGTTAAAACTTATTTTCTGCAGCATATAAGAACAAGTGTATTTTTAATGATTTGAATTATATGTGATGGAATCTGGTTGTACGATATCTATTGTACTGCTATGAGAATTTGCTGTGTGTAGATTATTTTGGGTATATCAAAAATAGCGCTGTTATGCTGCCCGTTTTTCTATAAAATCCTATTATGCATGTTTTACTGAAAAACCAGAGTACAGTAGTTTTTACACTTCAGTTCTAGATTGCACGTGTCATAGGATCATACATGAGCACCGTATTAGCATCGTGGGTTTTACACTGTGGCACTGTGTGCCCCACCATCGGTGAAAGTCCGTAAACTCGCGTGAGGTTTGTTCTTCTGATTACCTCCCTATTTCGCAGGCGTAGGCAATTCGGTTGCTCCTCAACGTTTTGTAGGCAACACACAGGTGTCTCCTCCGGGTATGGGCTTAGGTGTCATGTAGGCTGTTAGGCATGCTTAGTGCCAGCATCTTGGGTTTCCATAGATGAGAGGATGAGAGCTCATGGGTATGGGTTGATTCGTGTCATATGCATATAGATTGATGGTTTTGATTACACTGTTTTATATATATGGGCTTCCGGTTTGGATTATATATATGTGTATGTATGTTTTGGATTTGAACTAACGATGTAGGAGTTTTCCATCACTGAACTATTTTTTTCGAGGTAACTATTTTCTTACTGGGCATTGTATGCTCACCCCCCCTTTCTTCCCTTCCTCAGGTGGTGTTCAGTGCCATCTTAGAAATGAGGAGGAGTAAGAGGCCATCTTAACTGTAGTTTATTTTTTGGTAATACTAGAAGTCTAGTTCATTTCTTAGTAATGCTAGAAGTCTATTGTTGTGGTATTTGGATTGTTTGGGGATTTGTATTAGCATTGAACTAAGATTACTACTTTCTATTTTGTCTGTAAACTTATGTATGCCATTTTGGGCTTTAATTTGTTGTTGTAGATAATGATGATGCTTGGACTTATATTAGATTTTTCTGTTTTTCAATTATTATTCGGTCTATGTTTAATGGTGTATACTAACTGTGGGAGAGGTTCACGGGATGAAATTCCAAATACTTTTTCAAAATGGACTGTTTACAAAACTAAAACTTTTTAGACACTTTTCAAATAAATCATGGAATTTCCCATCTTTGTGAAATTCCCCTTCTGCCACTGGCCTAGGTTTTGGGTCATGACAGAAAATTTTGGTATCAGAGTTTTGAGTTTAATAGCTCAGACGTATTGCCATTACACTAGACTGAAGTTATTTTATGAAAAGTATGCATTATTATCTCACTAACAGCTTGGTATATTGTTTCAAACTTGTAAGGGTGCCTCCTAGAAGAGTTCCGAGGCACCAACCGGGTGCCGAACTTCCTCAACATCCAGATTTCTCTCATCTGATCGAGGCAATGCAGTAGGTATTTGCATAGATGAGCAACCCAGGCTATCAGCCTCTAGCTCCGAGGGCACATCAGCTGGATCAGTCAGATTACCTCCAGTGATTCATGCGCCTCCAGCTAGGGCAGTTTAATGGGAGACCAGATCCTTTCGCGGCAATTATTTGGTTACATGAGATGGAGAGGAATTTTCAGTCCCTTGATGCTCCGGTAGAGTTTTAGGCAATCTTTGCCATTACCCGTCTGTCCGGGAGTGCCATTCGTTGGTGGGAGACTGTGGAGCGGATGCAGGATGTTATGGGTCTTACTTGGGAAGGTTTTAAGCCGATTTTCAGGGCTCAATATGCCAATGAGGATCAACAGGATGAGATTATGAATCGGTTTGAGACTTTGGTCCAAGGTAACAGAACGGTGAATGAGTACCTGATTGCGTTCACTGAGTTGGCAAGTGTTGCCCTTGACCCAGGTACGAGTTAGAAGTCCCGAGTTGTAAAGTTCAGGAGTCGTCTGAATCGGAACCTTTTCAACAGGATTGGTACCCAGACTTTCCATACTCTTCCTGAGATTACAGTGGTTGCCTAATGGGCAGAGACCATCGAAGAAAGTTTGGATTCCAGGAGGAACCAGCAGAGAGGAAATGACAGGAAAGCCACCAAAAGGAACCAGGGGCAGTGGTCAGTCCAGGGTACTTTGAGCAGTGGGAGCTCGAATAGCAGTGGTTCTTCTGGGAGTGGCAGAGGTAGTCCTTATTGAGGATATTTTGTTTGTGGCCAGCCAGTTCACCGGAAGAAAGAATCTCCTACTCACCTACAGAAATCTCCTCTTTCTCAACCGCAGGGGAGTCAGTCAAGTTCTGTTCCTTATCAGAACACTTAGGCAAGGCTGCAACAGTCACAGGATGCTTCGCAGAATTTTACTTCCCCTCAGCCTTATCAGCATCAGTACTGCCCTCAGGGTTACACTCAGAAATTTCAAACTCCTCAGGCCTCAGGGATTCAGAGTGGGCATGGTTATGGCAGTAGTGGTCCAGGATCCAGCAGTAGCTGACCTGGTCAGGGGAGAGGTAACAAAGAGAAGGGAAAGATGCTGGCCAAGTCTATTCTTTTACTGGAGCTGAGACACTCAGGATCGCACTAGTCGTGGTGTTGTTGACAGTATGATTCTTATTTCACACTCTTGGGCGCATGTTTTGTTTGATCCTGGTGCATCCCATTCATTCATATCCTTATTGTTTGCTCAACTATTGGGGTTGGAATTTTTTGATTTGGATTATGTACTGACGGGTACACCTTTGGGAGGAATGGCTAATGTGTCTAGTGTGTGTGAGTCTTATCGGGTTGTGATTGGTGATAGGAAGCTTCTTGCTAATTTGATTGTATTGCCGATGGGACAGTATGACGTAATACTCGACATGGATTGGTTGTCAAAATATCGAGCGGTTGTGGACTATCGTACGAAGCCGGTGACTCTTTTTCCTAGTGATGGATATCCTATTGTCTATTAGGCTGAGATGAGTCTGTTAAAGCCTAGTCCTGTTCTGAAAGCGTGCATGGGTGGAAGAAAGAAACTCGAGTGTTATGAGAACTTGTTTGCCATAGATGGTGAGGTGAGGATAGACGATCAAGACCCATGGATTCCGGTGGTGTGTGAGTATTTGGAGGTATTTCCTGAAGGCTTACTGGGGTTACCACCTGATAGGGAGATCGAGTTCTATATTGAGCTAGTTCCTGGAGCTCAGCCAGTTTCTATTCCAGCCTATCACATGGCACCTACTGAGATGGAAGAATTAAGAGAATATTTAGACGATTTGCTTCCAAAGGCTTCATTCGCAGTAGCACTTTTCTTTGGGGTACTCCTGTTTTGTTTATGAAGAAAGCTGATGGTTCGTTGAGACTTTGTATGGATTACCGGAAGTTGAACCAGTTGACAGTGAAGAACAAGTATACTTTGCCAAGGATAGATGAGTTGTGTGATCATCTCGATGGTTCAAGATTCTTCTCCAAGATTGACTTGAGATCCGGTTATCATCAGTTGAAGATAAGAGAGGATGATATACCTAAGATAGTATTCAGAACTCGAAATGGTCATTTTGAGTTTCTGGTGATGCCATTTGATTTGACGAATACTCTTGCAGTATTTATGGATCTCATAAATCAGATTTTTGGGCCGTTTTTAGATCGTTTTGTGGTTGTGTTCATCGATGATATCCTAGTATATTCCAAGACTCGAGAAAAGTATGCCGAACATCTGGGGATAATACTTAAGACCTTGAGAGATCATCAATTGTATGCCAAGAAATTGAAGTGTGACTTTTGGATATTAGAAGTGAAGTTCTTGGGTCATGTGAATTCTCATGGAGATATTTCAGTCGATTCCGCTAAGATCGAAGCTGTTATGGAATGGGAAAGACCGAGAAATGTGGCGGAGGTATGCAGTTTCCTTAGATTGGCAGGCTATTACTGTCGTTTTGTGCAAGATTTCTCGAGAATTGCTTTGCCTTTAATGAAGTTGACCAGGAAGGACGTCAAGTTTGTTTGGGATCACGAAAGTGAAGAAGCTTTTATCAGGTTGAAGTAGAGTTTAACCACCGTACCTGTTCTTACTGTTCCTGACAGTAATGAGCCTTATGTGGTGTATACCGATGCTTCGAAGACGGGTTTGGGATGTGTTTTGATGCAGAATGGTCATGTTGTGGCTTATGCTTCTCGTCAGTTGAAGCCCCATGAAAGGAACTATCTCACCCATGATCTGGAACTTGCAACAGTGATCTTTGCTTTGAAGATTTGACGATGTTACTTGTATGGTGTGAAGTTCGACATATTCTCCGATCATAAGAGTTTGAAGTATCTCTTTACTCA
>JXTB01000249.1:432496-446919 GCA_002914805.1 Parasponia andersonii
GGAGCGAATCAGTTTTAAGGACTCTGTGTGGAACACAGCCCTCGACGGTCAACAATCTTTTGTATTGAAGTGCTACCGAAATTCTACTCAAAGTTAGAGCATAATATTTCGGTAACATTATTTATCAAAACATTTATTATAAACGTTTGTAACCTTATATATTGCATGCTACAACCGGTCTGACACTTCCTTCCAGCCTTCGATTATACCTGTCAGATATCTCTCTTTTCCATTTGCTTAGACTCCTTCATCATTTCTTGCATGTTGGGTTAGTCCCTTGAACTCCAAAGGCTATAGTCAAATAGAAAAATACCTTAAACTATGTATTCTTCCGTAATTTAGATCCTAAGTTTTGAGTTTTGCAAAATTATAACTCTAAGTTTTAAATTTCCAAAAACCCATACCCTCTATGTGCGAAATGATGAATTTATCATTCATTAAACAATGGAATTGAATTGAGGGTTTTTTTTTTTGTTCATTCCAAACACAGGAAAATCGTATAAAAAATTTACATTTCTTTCATAAACATCACCTTTTACTGTTATTGACTTTTAGTTTTATTTGATTTTGTTTTGGTTTAATTAATTTTTCATTTATTTTGCCATTCGGCAACAAGAATATGAGGGGCAAATTTGTCTTTCAATAGCATCAAACACTCAAAATTGATGTAGAGACTATATATATATATACATATATATATATTCCCGAACTTTGCAACGTAAAGATAACAATTTTGCAGAACTTAAAACTTAGGGTTTAAACTGTAGATAATGAATTTTAATTATGTAAAATAATATTATAGATAGATAAACAAAAAAACATAAGATGAGGTATATATATATATATATATATAATTACATATTTTAATTATTATATCAAATTTTTTATACCAATCCAATTAATATATTAAAACTTATTTTATTATAAATATATTAAATATTATCATTGATTAAATAATAATAAATCATATTATACATATTGGTATTAAAAATTTGATATCATAGTTGATACCCTAAGCACTATCATATATATATATATATATATATATAAAGCTAATACAATATATATTTTATTAGTAAGTACGTATAATTTTAATCTTTAATGATTATAATTAATTATATTATAATAAATTTCAGAATTAAATAATAATATTTATATTTGTAATAATTAAATTGAAATATAACACTCAAAATTAATCTACCGATAATGAATTAAAAAAATACATATTCTTATTCTGATATATATATATATATATTTATATTATATTTTCATACCAAACACTGTCATCTTCGAGTAACAGCAGTAACCGATTTATCTCCTAGATTTTCCCCTTTGGACTCGGGACTATCTCCACCCTTTTACCAAAATTGCTCACAACATTGCAGACTCGGAGAAAGAAGAAGGAAATAAAATAAATAAAAACCCATTATTATTATACCAGTTATTGACTTTTTCCCATTGTTATCCCCCCCCCCCCCTTTTTTTTATTTATATATATAAATTTTTTGGCAACTCCAAAGCTCCTTTTTAATGATACTTGACCCCCAAAACTTAAAAAGAAAAAAAAAAGAAAAAGAAAAAAAGAAGTAGCCAACTCATTGAGTCATCCGTACAATGGCGTGCACACTGAAGCTGGGATCTAAGCCTGAAGTCTTTCACCTCGATGGCCGAACCTGGTACACATTTCGTCTGTGAAGTCGTTTTTTTTTAATGGAACCACGTTGTGGGGTTGGCTTGAATTTTCATTTGTTTGTGGAACGTGATGTCTGGGATTTTGGTATTCTTAATCTGTTTTTCCTTCTTGAATAAATTAGTTACTGAAATTATGCGCGAGGGACAAGTACGATAAAAGTTTTGATGTATTGAATTATAGAATACAAAGTGTATATGATTCATTGTACGACATTGTTTATGTATTTTTTTTTTTTTTGGAGATAATATTAAAAATCTTGAATTTTCATGATCAATTAACAACAAACGCATCTAATCTCGACCCTCTGTTAGGTGGCCCCATGTGGGGTCAGAATCACACAAATACGTCTGTGCTTAGCATTTCTATTGATAATAATATATAGCAGCCATAGACCTCACGAATCGGAGAAATGTACAATGAGATCCATATTATATGGCTGGCTTCAATACGAGGCACTCTCTCTTTTCTTTCAATTAATCTTTTTTAATATGATTGTATATGTATTAATGCTATAATGTTAGAAGTTTTTACTTGAGATGCGTTTATCTCATATTGTCATTTTCTTTTGTTAAAGCCATATTTCTTGTGCCCTTTTGCAGGCTTTGCTCAACTGGACTTGCTAGTGATGTTACTGTTGAAGTTGGAGATATATCCTTTCATCTTCACAAGGTTGATTATACTTGGTTAGCTTTTGAATTGTCTGTGCTCTTTCATTTGTTATAATTAATTTTCTCAGCAGCAGAACATAAAAAATAAAAATAAAAATAAAAAAAAGTTCACATATACATGTTAACACCATGTTTAGAACGCACGTGAGGCTCGCATAAACTGTCACATTGAGGTGAGGCTTCAAGTAAATAACTTAGACCGCGACGCTAGGGAAAAGGTCCCATGAGGCGATGTCTCACTTATATGGAGTCATAAGAGATTCAGCTAGTAATTAGTTTCCATTGGTGTTTCCTGTAACACATTTAAAAAGATTTGGTGCATAGTATAAAATTCATCAAGCTCTTATTGTGACTGAGAATATATGGTCATGGATTTTCAAGAGGATAAAAGACAAGTTACTTTGACATTCACCGATTTTTGTTTGTACTTCTTCCATTGTTTAAGTAATAACCATCAGTTCCATCGACAAATGTGCATGTTGGAGAAGCCTAGAAGTTTCAATTTTATGCACGTTTTATATTTTTGTCAGAGAACAATAGCCAGCATTCTGTTTAATTTCTGAACCAGTTCTTCATTGCAGCTTAACACTCTGATAGATATCATTCTTTCATGTCTCTACGTATATATATATATATTTTAATTCCTTTTCCTCACCTAATATATACTATTTATTAATGAAGTACCCTTTTTCACCTTTCGTCCTTGGTATTCAATCAGTTTCCATTGCTATCCAGAAGTGGCTTCTTAGAAAACCTTATTGGAGAAATTTCTAGGAAGGATGAGAATAAATGTAGTTTGCAACTTCATGACATGCCGGGTGGAGCCAGAGTCTTCTTGGTTATAACCAAGTTCTGTTATGGTGTCAAAGTAGAACTCAATGCATCGAACGTTGTTAGTGTCAGATGTGCAGCGGAATATCTTCAGATGACTGAAGACTTCGGAGAGGGAAATCTCATTCTACAAACAGAGAATTTTCTGAATGAGATATTTGGCAATTGGACAGACTCACTAAAAGTGCTTGAAACCTGTGAAGAGATTTTGTCGCCTGCAGAAGAGCTTCATATTGTTTCGAGATGCATCAACTCGTTGGCTATGAAAGCTTGTGCGGATCCAAGTTTGTTCAGTTGGCCAGTCTCAGGAGGACGCAGTGCGGTGCAGAGCCCAGAAGGTAGTATGTTTTGGAACGGAATATGCACAACGGCCAAACCTCATCCAGTTGGTGAGGATTGGTGGTATGAAGACGTGTCCCTCCTGAGGCTACCTCTATATAAACGCTTAATTCTTGCTGTTGAGGCAAGAGGCATGAAACCTGAGAGGATTGCCGGGTCGCTAATTCACTATACAAAGAAGCATCTCTGCTTGCTTGGTAGGCAATCAAGCTTCCAGAACGGAAACCGTGTTGCCTCCGGATCGACAATGTCTTCTCCCCCTGATGCAGATCAGAGGAATCTCCTTGAAGAGATTGTGGGATTGCTACCTGATCAAAAAGGTGTGACACCAACCAATTTCCTGCTTAGGCTGCTAAGAACATCTATGATTTTGCTCACTAGCCCTTCATGTCGAGACAACTTGGAAAAAAGAATAGGAGCTCAGTTGGATCAGGCACTTCTTGAAGATCTTCTAATACCAAGCACAGGGTACTCGATGGAGACCCTTTACGATATTGATTGTGTTCAACGGATTCTCGACCACTTCATGATAGTGGACCGCGATACAAGTGACGGTACTTCGAATTCTCTGGTAGAGGAGGGGCAGTTGATAGGAGATTCCCATTCACTGACCCCAATTACCATGGTAGCTAATCTGATGGATGGGTTTCTTGCTGAGGTGGCACCTGATCCTAACCTGAAGTCACTGAAATTTCAGTCACTTGCTGCCGTTATTCCTGAATATGCCAGGCCCTTAGATGATGGAATTTACCGTGCCATTGATATATACCTCAAGGTAAAAAAGGGCAGCAGAAAATTTCTTTCCGAACTATTTTCTTTACGAAACTTATCATGACTCTGAAATATCTGGCTTTTTGTTACTCAAAAACTTCAGAAGCATTTTCATTGTTATGTGCTAAGTGATGACAAGTTAGAGCGGAGTATTATTGTCCTAGTGCTGTTCCTAAGAATTGATGTTCTCGTTGTAATAATTATTTTTTTTAAAAATTAAGCTTTATGATATACAAATAGCCGTTGCCTGATAATCATATAGAAAATGAACATTTAGATGCTTATGCTTAAGTTAGTTGAATCTGTTAAAAGTTTTTTGACAGTTGTCTTTTCACAAAATACTGTATATAGATAAGTAGATGCCACGAGAAAGAAACTCAACAATGCATTTAAGGTTGAGTTCTAACAAAATTTGCTTTATTTGCCATAATGAGAATGACTTTCCTTGATATGTTACTCAGTCATATAGAGAAAACATCTTCTAATGGAATCAACAAAAGGATTGCATACTTAATTGTAGTCAGCATTATAAATCACTGGTTTTTGTTTTCTTGCCACACCTTGAAAAAACAGTAGATTACCACTTGTATACTTTTCTTCTTTAAAATACTTGTAGATAATTATTATTATTTTTTTTTTCAATTTCAGTCACATCACTGGCTAACAGACTCTGAGAGGGAACAAATCTGCCGGCTCATGAACTGCCAGAAGCTCTCATTGGAAGCGAGCACGCACGCAGCTCAGAACGAAAGGCTACCACTTCGTGTCATTGTCCAAGTTCTATTCTTCGAACAGCTTCGTCTCCGAACCTCAGTTGCTGGTTGGTTCTTCGTCTCCGACAACCTTGAGAACTTTCAAAATCACAGTGGAAATCTTGCACTAGCAAGAAACGAAGCATCCAACCGAGCAGGCACTGCCCGAGATCAAGTTGTGGCGGTTGATAACATGAGGGAGAGAGTTTCTGAGCTTGAGAAAGAGTGTCTGAGCATGAAAGAAGATCTTGAGAAGCTGGTTAAGACAAAAGGAAGCTGGAATATGATATTCAGAAAGCTCGGATTCGGACCAAAGTCAAAGTCCTGTGATTCGAAACAACCCCAGAACAACAATACTAAAGAACAAACATCATCAGAAGCACCAGTTGTGAATGGAATTAAGAACCCCAAGAAAAGTGAAGTTGAAGCTTAAGTTTTTGAAATCAATAAGGTAAGCAAGTTATATTCATTTTAATACTAGGTTTCTGATTCAATTTCTCAGTCTCTTCGACAGTTATGTTTGAGCTTGCATTTACAGCTGCCAGGCTTTGTTTATTTCATGCTGGTTCTTTTGTGTAATTATTTATTTATATTCAATTCTCTGTTTTATAGATGCAAGGCTTTCTCTCAACATTTTTTTAAGACTAATAAATATTGTATTTCATTTTCCTACCCATAGTTAAAGAAAAAAAATACCTATTGGATTGGCAACCTATATATATATATATATATATATATTGTATTTGATTTCTTTCAGTTTGCTTTCTCCTTCCGTGAGTAGTTAGATGTAAAGGATGTATAAAACACACACAGATGGCACACGCGTATACATTATCTGCATTCTCTAAAACACATTACTTACTGAAAACGACATGTCGTTTGATGTCAACGGAATGGACGACGTTCAAAAAGACCTCCCCCGGTGTCCATACTAATAACTTTGACTTATTATGAATTACTCACAAGGTAATTTGGTTAGTGTTAGTGAGTTACTCGATTGACAATGGACACCGTAAAAATAATAAGAAAATCATTAAAATTCGAATTTTCAATTAATAACCAAAATATTCTTGCGGCTTACCTTTAGAAAAAAAAAAAAAATCCTAAAAAGAATGGGGACTCGTAAACATGGTTAATTTTTCACACGTCTTTTTGTTTTTTCTTTTGTATTAGCAAAATAGATTAGGGATAACAACAGGTAGAGTTGGGACTAGGGAACCTTACAGGCTGCAAAGAAGAAAAAAAAATAAAATGAAATAGAATCACACACTTACCCTCCTTATTTATCCGTTTAAGAGAAACGGGTATGGTAGGGGTAATATTTACCATGCCCACATGTAAATACAGGTAATAAGTTGTATTTTATTGATTGATTGAGTCATAGTATATGAACTAATAAATATTATGATATAAACAATCATTTGCTATAAAATAAAAAAAAGCCTCATAACAAAATGATTGAGTTCATTAGTTCTCAATATACCTTCATCAGTTTCAATATATACGGTTTTTCTTTTTCTTTTTCTTTTTCTTTTTTGTACTTTAGCTATATAGGATAACAAGAACGGTTATTTCTAAGGTAAGTACACGGTATAAGAATTGATATACACTAGTATAAAATTGATTGACTGTGATATCTAATTTACTGAAAGTGTGTTATAGATTATTATCAGAAAAAAAAAAAAAAAAGAAGAAGGAGAAAGTGTGTTATATACTCCGTGTAAAAGCTGATAAACTCGGCCATTTTGCTATAAAAATAAAAGACCATGTTTGGCCTTTCGGTGTACAGAGTTTGGTCTCTTATCATCAGATAAGTCTCGGAATTGTTCGTATCTCTCTCTCTCTCTCTCTCACTCACTCTGTCTAAACGTAGAGAGAGAGGTGTTCAAACTTCGTAGTTCGCAGAATGAAAGACGTGAAAAGTCCACTCACAGTGAGAGTTTGAACCTCAACGTAAGTACCATCCTTCCTGCCATGTCCCGTTTCTGTGTCTGCGTGCGTGTGTGTGTGGAAATGCCATATGGGTCTTCTTTACTTGCTCGTTTTCATCATTCTTGAACCATGTAGCTTCAGTTTATGCTTTTCATCTCTATCTGGCTTGGACTATGCAGTCACCTTGGCGCGCACATAAGATGTTTGTCGAAATGCGTAGCTGATAATTTCAGTCCTTTTAACGTTTCTCTTAATTTTCATTAACTGGCTACCTTGCTAGGCATACGGAGGTATAGGACAATTAAAGTTATAAGCACTACATAATCGTAACCTTTATTAAGCTTGCATATAAAGCTTGACAAGTTTCTGGTTTTAATACTAGTACTATATGGTTCCATTTTAGATTCCAGATTCAAGAGCCTAGTCCAGTCAGGCATCTGGGTCTTAAAATGTGAGCTCTAATATGGCAAGACTAGAATCCAATCAGGGATGTAGTCTGTAGAGCTTTCGAAAGAAAGCTTCAGACTTTTTGTTGCGATATTATGTACTTCTAATAAATTCATTTGCAGGCCAGTATGCTTTGATTATTATTATTCCTATTGTTGATGAGGCCAGTATGAATTTGAAAAGAAAAGCTTCAAATTTTTTGTTGGGCTAGTAGGGATATACTACTGTTAATAAAATCATTTGCATACCGGGATGAAAACATAAAATAAAAAGGGGGGGGGGGGGGGGGGGGGAGCCAGTATGCGCTCAACAGGCCAATTTCTTTGATACCATTCTGTTTTTAATGCCTTTATGGACCTTTAGTCTACAAATTTAGTCTCCAATATTGAACTCCCAAAAAGCATCAATTTTTTGCTCGATTTTCATTTATCCTTTCTGTTTTTTTTATTCCCCCTTTCCTGTTCTTGCTAGGAACTGGATTTGACTGATTTTCTTACTGTGAAATTCAAGGCATCTGTTTAATTTTTAGTTTGACTCTTTGAACAACTTTCTTGCAGATCAGGCTGTTTTGTTTAACTTGCCAAATTTCACTGTAAGTAAAGGGCCATCGTTGGACTGGCCTCTAGTAGTTTTTCTATTCTTCATGTTAGCTCCATGGTGATCTATAGACCATAAACCCTCTGAATTAGCCAAAAACAAAGGGAAAACAATGTCTTTAGTATTCCCTTCGTCTTCCATGATTCCCTTTTATTGTTTTAATCAATATAAGGTTTTTCATCTGAAGGCCAATCAAACTACTTCTCTAACTCCATGCTTTACCTTTGTTCACGGGAAACATCCATTTTGTATTACTGAAAAAATGAATACAATTTTCAGAAAGAAAGTATTTAGTACTTTAAGATGTACTAGAATAGGTTGTTCGAAGCCTAATCATCAGTCCAATGAGGAGAATATGATATCTCTGGACTTTGAAGGTGAAGAAAAAGAAGATGTTGAAGAGACAGCCTCACCTTGGGAAGGGGCTGTTATTTACAAGAGAAGCTCTTCAATATCACACGTGGAGTACTGCACAACCCTAGAGAGGCTTGGGTTAGGAAAACTTTCAACCGAAGTATCAAAATCCAGGGCCTCTGTTATGGGTTTACGGGTGACAAAGGCTGTAAAGGATTATCCTTTTGGAACACCTGTTCACATCTCTGTTGATATAACAAAGAAGAAGCACAAGTTGAGGCTTGATGGGATCGTAAAGACGGTGATCACTCTTGGATGCAATAGGTAGGCATTGGAGACTTGTTAATTAGTTGAATTGTTATAATCATGGTCCTTCATGCGTATGTGCCATAAATTATGTTAATGTTACTGTCCTCTACTGATTACACCTTCAAGAGAGAATATTGTGTTGCAAAATTTTAGCTAAATGAGGAAGAACCAGAATTCAATTGGTAATGTGCCAGGAGGTTGAAGAGCTGTTAATTTATTGCATAGAATTGTATTCATTAATCCTTGCCTAAAGTATGCTGTTTTTTTTCACTTTTTTAACTTGTCACGCCGCTGACACCCTACCATCTTTGGGATGCAGAGAGGAAAATTCTAGTATATTGCTAGATAGGTCCCCATGAGGAATTAAACTGCAAACCTCAAGGGAGCAAACTGTACTTGTTCTTTTTGTCTTGTTTGTAGCTTTATTGATGTTGTACGAGGTGAGAAAAGGGAAGAAGAAAGAGAAGAGAGAGGAGATTTAGAGAGAACTAAAAGAATATTGGAGAGAGAAAGCTTGTAGTTTATTAATTCATTGCAATTGTGAAAATAATGAACACACTAATAAATCCTAACCCGGCTAGAAAACTAGATAAAATACTTCAAATCGAACTAGAATCCTAATAACTTCCAATAGAGAAAATAAAATAATTACTCTAATAGATAAATTGCTATCCTATTATCTAGCTCTATATTTATGCCTAAAATAAATACGTTAAATTTTCTTTACAATCTCCATCATTTATATTATATGATGTGGTAATGTTAGGTTCTTTTGTTGAAAGGTGTGGTGAACCAGTTGCAGAAGGCATCTTCTCCAATTTCTCCTTGCTACTAACTGATGAACCCTTTGAAGAACCTGAAATCATCAACATGGGTATGATCTATGGGGAAGACAAGACCAAAACTTTTACAGGTATTGGAGAGGAAGATGATGATGAAGCCTCCATTGATTTCGACGACCGACTCTATTTCCCCTCGAAAGAAAAGAAAATAGATATTTCAAAGCACATCAGAGACTTGCTGCATCTGGAAATTACCATCAATGCAGTTTGTGATCCAAATTGCAAAGGCTTGTGTTTTAGTTGTGGTATGAATTTGAACACTAGCAGATGTAATTGTAGCAAACAGGAGGTGGAAAAGAATCCTCCTTTTGGACCTCTTGGAAATTTGAAGCAGCAAATGCAGGCAAATAAATAAATTTCATTATTTAGATAATTACATTTACACGTTTACTTTCTTTTTCTTTATTAAACTCTCCAGACCAAAGAGCACACTAACCTCAGAGACCTATTTGAGCTCGGTGAAAGGAAAGGTGGACAAAAAATCCGATCACGCGTGAAAATCGACTATGGTGTTGCCTTGCTTAATCGCAATAGTCGATGGTAGCCAATGCACCACATTGCCAATACACTTTGGTTTAGGTGTTTAATATTTTTTCTACTGCCGAGTATGGTGCAAAATTCTCAAACTGCACATATGCTTGGTTTAAAGGAAACGACCTGATATTGGAATGACACCTTCCAATAAAAGGTCCATCCCTTTATTTGGTTTAGATTTTTAGCATAAGAATCACCATTTCTTTGCAATTATAATTTCATTGGATTGTCCAATTGTTATTCCACCCCTCCATCTATGGGATGGCTATTCCATCATAATTTAAATCTGAAAACACTAAAATTTTCTATTTGTCCTATCAAAACATCTAAAAGTAAATGTAGTTTTGTAATTTATTTTATTCCATTCCAATGATTCCAAGTTTCCAACAAACAATGGCAGTATGAAACATATTCGTATTCCATTTTCAGTTCTATTACTATTTTAATTCTATTCTATAACATAGAACTGTTTCAATAGGACAGTTTTGGAGGAAGCGTATTATGACTGTGACTACGTATGATTAGACCTAAGAGAAATACCGGTTTAGAAATTTTTTTCAACACATGCAAAGTACTGAATTTGTTTTTTCTTGTTTCATTTCCTTTATTTACTACTTAAATTACACTATGAATAGTGAGCAACTCTATTTAAGGTGTTCAAAATCCACGCCAAGTCTAATCCAGTCCCAAAAAAAAAAAATAAATAAAGTTGATTGCATTGAAATTACAAACTCTGCACTTTTGTGAATTTGAATATACATTTTTTTTAATTTAGAGATAACATCATTTTTATATCTTATATTTTTATACTATATTCTTATATTATGTGTTTTAATTATTATCAATATTTATAATTAAATTTAATATTTATTATAAATTTATATCACGAAATATTTAAATAAAATATTAAAATATAAACTATAAAAATAATATTATCTAATCCAATCAAATTCCTATTCACACCAGACACCATTTGCCTTTTTTAACTCCCGACAGCTGACACGTCGGGCCACCGTTCGCTAAACGGGTTTCAACCCGGTCTCCTAGGCGGGTATGGGTTTTCGGATGTTCTGGTTTGCTAATTTGTAGATGGGCCAAAAGCCCAAAATCGTCTAGAATCCCAACTTAACCATCGATACATATCAGTATCACCTTCACGGCTTCACCTCCCACCCGATTCGTAGTGTCTTCTCTGGTTTTCGCCCGTTAGTAGGTCGCCGGTCAACGCCGCTGTCCCTTCTTCTCTTCTTGGTGCGTACCTAAGTTTTGAATTATATAATGTATAAATTCAAATTGGTTTTTTATCTTATATTTATTTTGTGTTTACAATTTTACACTTCAAGCAAGATAGAGCTTTTCTTTGGTCTAACCCATCATTCTTGATTCATACATCTTCAATGAATAATATGCAAATATATATAGAGATATGGGGATTACAATTTCCGTACTTTTTTTGATCTAAAGATTACAAGCAATAAAGAAACCTAAGTAGCTATTATTTAAAAAAAAAAAAAAAAAAGGGTTCAGCATATAAATTCGTGTACTTTTAATCTGATCTTATTCCAAATAAGTGAGAATTGAAATGGGTTTAAGAGGTTTTGGCCTGAAGATTCGGGATTGATTTTGATTTGTTGCAAATTTAGGTGCTTTTTTCTCTAATGGTGTGTGAAAATGACAACTTTGGAGCCATCAGCAGCTCAGCCCCAGAGAAAAGCTACTACTACCGGTGGTAGGATTCAGAGTTCAGGTCCTTCATCATTTAAGAGATGGGGTAGAAAGCACCCATTTATCAGATATGGCCTTCCAATGATCTCTCTCACTGTGTTTGGAGCTGTTGGCCTTGCTCATCTCATACAAGGCGGGTCAGACTTTCTACTCTCAGTTCGTAATTTTAGTACTAGAAAGATGACCCTTTCTAAAGAATTATTGTATATTCATGTTGTTTGAAGATTTTCAACACTAGTTAGCCATTTGGGTAAGATCAAGTCGTCAGAACCATGATTTTCTCCCCTGACTTCGGGGTTTGATTCCTCGTGGAACCTACCTAGTGTTATGCTAGAGTTCTATGCCTCCTAAAGATTGTAGGGCTTAGCATGATGACAAGTATGAAAAAAAGATAATTGTCAATAATGAAAGCATAATTCAAGTGGACTGGTAAGACTTGTGTTATTGACCCACCCAAAAGTAAGGGGTTCCATTCCTTCCTTCGTGGAACCTTCGGGTTCCGGTTGCCAGAGTAGTCCTAGAGTTATTTGGTTAGATCAACTTCTACCTTGTCAACCTTTATGTTAGCATGAAAAGAAAATTGGGAACCATAATTTCAGTGGATAAAAAGCCTCTTGGATACCATTTATTCATATGATCATTTCAATGATACCATATTTCAGTCACTACTGTGTGTTCTTCTTCTTTAATAAAGTGGTGATATTTTGTAGTTCAGCAAGGATATTGCAAAGGTGAAGGATGATCAAGAATGGGATATTATTGAGACCAAAAAAGCACTGTCGAGAACGGGACCTATTGATGCCTATAAGCCAAAACAGATTTCTTTGGAAGAGGAGCTTAAGGTACATAACTCTATTCTCTTGCTTGTACTTTTCAAGTTTCTAATGTTGTAATCAGGGTATTTTTAGTTCACTTAGGTGTCTCTGTTCATAGGCTTTGAAGGAGAAGGTGGACATAAACAACTATGATTACAAGAGAATTCCTCGACCAAATGAGGGCAAGTCAGGCTAGTTTTGCACTCTGTTATTAGAGTATAAATCAACGGGAAATTCTTAGGATTTTTGTATTTTATCTTTAAGTATTGTAATGACGATTCAACCCTGGCCTCTTTTGGCAGCAAAAGCATATGTGTAGTTCGTTTATGCATCTATGCTCTAAGCTAGTTGACTGTTGTAGCTACTGATTTACTACACATGTTCACAGGGGTTCTTACTTGAACCAAATTAGTTCCCACTGCCAAACAAGGGTCCTCAGAATAGAACACTTACTATTGCAAATATGCTTGGGTAATAGAGAAATTTGTACATACTTCATACACTTCAGATCCCTTGAACTCGCAGCTGAAATCATTCACAAGATTTCGGTATAAACGAATTAAATAGATGGTTGAATGGAGCTTCCCTTTTTCTAGCCGCAGGGAACGAAGGTTTATAATTTCGATAAATTCATGTTCTCTCTCTCTCTCTCTCTCTCTCTCTCTCTCAAGAGAAAAAAGGAGGGAGGGTGGAAAGTGATATATTCATGTTCTAAATTGATCGACTGCGATTTTTCCAGTTTGTCTGACTACTACCTGGAGCCTTGTTCAAGTAGAGCTCGACCTTGTTTGTTTAGTGTATTTTGTATTAAGCAAATAGGTGATTGGTACTTTATTTTGTACTCGCAAGTAAAGTCTGATTTGTAAGTTCGAAACCCCCTAACCCCTTGTCAAGAAAAAGAAATTGGTACCATGTTTCGGTTAAGCATAGCGTTATTTGATGAGAACGTTCTCCTAATTGATAGTCAACAAGATTTTTGTACCTCTGTTGATAAGTTAACTAGGTTTAAACAGATTTCGATGGCATGTTGTCCATTGAACTTGCATACGACGTTGGTGTTTCAAATCTAAAACGACAATGTTTTTGGTTAATAAATGTTTGCCGCTATCTGTTCCTGGATCAGATTCCTAGATTCAACGATGATGCACGAAATTTTACTATTAAGGATATTTGTTTTAAATTTTAATCAAGCACAGAGATATGTGAGTTTTCCCATTTATAAATCTTTAAAGTTCCGATGCACAATACAGTACGAGACATGGCTCAAAAATCAAATCTAATCTGTCTTTAAAGTGGAACCAAGCCATGTCAAGCTCTGTTTCTTGTTTGTCCTCGAGTGTCATGGACTCGTGGCCCGTCAGTTGATAGTTTCCACTGCTATTTCATCCCTGCCTTTTTTCTTCTTTTGAACAAGTCCTAAAATCAAAGTTTCCTCCACAAAAATTAGAGTGGTACCACCTTGATTATTGACGGGCTTAGCTTCACTGCAATGGCATTGTTAACAAAACAACTGAATGTAGTATAGATATATGTATATACATACATTTCCACACACAGTTATGTGAGGCAAGATAAGTATATTCACACACAGTTATGTGAGGCAAGAAAAGTACTTGGTACTCTGCTTCTTTGATTTCAAGTACAATCACATAGAGACCACTTTTCTAAATTTTTCTTTTTTAGGTAACGATATCATTTTGTTATATATGAGGATATATATATGGTTACTAATCAGTAGATATTTTTATTTTTATTTAAATATAAATATTTTTTTAGCCATTAAATATACGATTATAATAAAATCGATGAAAAAA
>JXTB01000249.1:446946-531502 GCA_002914805.1 Parasponia andersonii
AGAGAGAGGGAGAGAGTCGAAATGAACGCAAGTAGCAAATTTTGTCAAAAAGAATTGAGAGCAAGTAAATTATACATTATCAGGTGATGAGTTCAACCCCAACCATCCTCACAAAATACCAAACTTTTATACCCATTTTCCCAGAGAGGAAAAAAAAAAAACCCAGTTCTCTTTATGTACACCACCCTCCAACACAATTACTCAAAACCCAAAAAAAAAAAAAAAGTAATAATAAAACCCTACTCGGTGTTCCCCTTCTCTTGTTTTGCTCCCCCAAAATATATTTCATCTTTCACCATATTCCCTCACTCCTTATTCATTTACACGTTACAAGGCAGGAGTAAAATGAAATCCCAGTAAAACCTTTCCCAACATCGTTTCCAACTTTTATCTCCCTTAAACCCCAAATTTCAAAAACCCAAAATATAAAAGCACCAGAAAGAGCTATAGAGATATTTCATTTATTGGTCCCACAGTATTATCACCTGGGCTTGGGCTGTGATCCGAGGGACCATAATGGTTGGACAAGCCTCTGAGCTGAAGGACTACCCAGCAGCATTGCCTGAGACCGAGTAAGCATCTCCACCATCGACGGCGTCTGATACGCCTGAACGAGGCTTGACCCGTCGGTGGAGTCTCCCCTTGCTGTCGCCCTCTGCCAAGAATGTGAGCTCAATCCCGACAGAATGTAGGCACGGCCAGACGCCTCGTAAACGTGCCGGCTCGCCATTCTCTCCTGCATTTCCTTGAGTTCGGCATCCAACGCCATGCACAGCCGGTCGCCGGACTTCGCTGAGACTGTCTCTGACAGGACTTTCCGGCAGCTCTCGAGTATTGAAACAGCGCCCGTTAAGTCCCCTTGCTCGGCGACGGCACGCGCCTGCGCCATTGCCTCTGCAGCTCGCAGCCTATTCCGCTGTCTGTCTACTTCTATGGACACAACTGCTCGTCCAGCGATCTCAGGCCTCTCAATCTCCACTTCCTCACTTTCCAATGTCGCCATTTCCTTACTTATTGGATCCTTGTACACGCATTTTACCTTTAACAACGATGTTTTATTGCCGCAACACTCTTCCGGGACATGAACAGAGACCAGAAAATCCCTCTCCTCATCGGCGTACAAGTCACCAATATCAACAAACCCTGTTCGTCCATCAACCGCTACTCGGCTTGGGTAACTTCCAGCTCTCATTGACCCAACCCGAACCCTGGAGTTTGAACACTCAATGGCTACCTGCAGCTCCTGCGCCACAACACTCAAAAGACCCCCAATGCACAGCGCAAATGCGTCTTGGATCACAGCTTCGGTCTCTATAAACGAGAAAGTCCCACCAGAGATCTCTGAAATTGAGTGCATTGATGACGCATCATGGTCCGCACCAAACCCAAAAGCGTGGACCGGGATCTGGAAGCCTGCATTTTCCCCACCATGGATAGACAAAGGGACGAGCAACCGGTAATTCGGTTGGGGTTGGTTAGCCCCAGAGCCACTCACAGTATAAGTGTCCTGCCCATCAGATAACAAAATTATACTTGCTACCGGATTTTTCCCTCTCCGGTCTTCCATTACCTTAGCACCCTTTCTTAAACCTTCAGCAATGTTGGTCCCTCCATTGGCAACCAAAGAGTTAACGGCTTGCAGCGCCTGCTGCCGTCCAACATCCGTCATTCGCCGGAGTGGGAAGAGGCGGCGGGCCGTTGAAGAAAAGGAGACAACCGAAAGCCTGTCATTGGAGCCAAGATTCTGAATTACAAACCCCATTGCCCTTTTAAGCAATGCAAGCTTTGTACCCGCCATGCTTCCGCTTATGTCAAGCACCGTGACGAGGTCAACCGGAGCTCTGGGAGACTGAGAAAGCTGCAGCAAGCTGCTAGCCTGGTTTCTGCTCGGATTCTGTCTCTTCATCGTTGTGGAAGCTTTCAAATTAACCAGAATGGTAAAATCATCAAAAGAATTTGACCGTAGAGCCGATGATACTTCCAGGTAAGTTTTGATCTCAATTGTTGTGGAGGGTTTGTTATCTGCTGTACTATCATCATCCTTATTGCAAGAGTTTCTGTCCAATGTTGCAGGCCGATAATTCTCCCCTAAGGATTCGTCATCGTCGAATATACCTGGCTCCGGAGCCTGATACAGAGGAATGATGTGCCGTCTATTTAAATCCCGTCGAGGAGAAGGTAGGCGACGGACAACAGTCATCAGTGCATCATTTTGAGGCGGCCAACCGACCGGAGTAATTGCAGCCGGCCTTCCGGGGGGAGGTGGATCAAAATTTGGACCCTGTAAAGGAATCTCTTTCCATTTAGCCCTGCAAACGGGGCAAATCTGGTTGCCATGTTTAACATTGGATGTGATGCAATGAAAATGGAAAGAATGTGAGCATTCCGCAGTGAAGATAGCATGGCCTCCTCCTTGCTTCATCTTGGTTAAGCATATAGAACATGTCTGCTGAAAATGTCACAAATTTAAATGTGTTAGTTACATTGTAAACTTGTTTAAATTTGACTCAGAATGATATTATTGTATTAATTTTTCTGATATTACAAATTTACAGTTCTTTCATAATTGTTTTATTAAGCAATTTTTGGGGGGAAAAGAAAAAGAGCCCATGTCTAAGTATGTGTATAGGAGTATAACTCAGTACAATACTTGAAGAAAAAAAGGAGCCCATGTCTAAGTATGTGTATAGGAGTATAACTCAGTACAATACTTGAAGAAAAAAAGGGTTTATGTTAAGTAAAGGTTGCATGGTACATCGTACTTTCCTTTCCATAAATATATAAAAACAAAGGTCAGATATAAAGAAAGGTATAAACAATTAGATTGAATAAGATTGGTCAACTCAATCCACCGGCAACTGTAACAAGAGGGGGGCCATAAAAGTGACCATAAACCAGAAGGAAGAGTAAAGCTTTTTCTTTTTCTCTATATATTTGAGAAAGTCAAAATAATAAATTCTTTTTTAGTCTTTGAAGTTTTGCTACACATTGTTATCAAAAAAAGATGAATTTTTCCTACTGGGTAGGCCAGAAAGTACAATTATCAATACCGACAAAGTTTCAAAGAGTTTAATATCTATAGCTTGGTAAGCTTAAAAAAAAAAAAAGGTCAATGTTTAGGTACCCAACCAATAAAGGGCATAATAGGAAACAAAAAAGATTAAAAAATAATAATAAACAGATCAAAGGTGTCACTTTTGAGAATGTCATCTATCCTAGACCACAAAAATAATTCACATAATAAAGCAAAGGAAAATAAGGTTGAAAAGGGTTATCAAAGACATCATACAATGATGATCACGATGCAAATGGTGCAAAGTTTTTTTTTTAAAAAAAAAAAAAAAAAAAAAAAAAAAAATCCTAGACGAATGCATCTTCCACCAGAGAAAAGAAAACCATAAGTTGCTTCTTTATGAGTTATGACATTTCTTTCCCTTTCTTTTACTTCTTTGATGAAATTCAATGCCAGAACACTTGCATATGAGGTTAGCAGTCTATAGATGAGGCCAGCAATGACCATACTAGATGACTTTTTATTTTATTATCTTTACTTTTTTTTTCCCTCAAAGGGAAAAAGAGGAAAAGGAAAAGGGTAAAACTTCTTGTTCTCTTTCACTACTAAGCCAAACATGGGTCTTGAAAGGCGCTTATATTAAATCCACCATTCCAGAGGTGGGGGAAAAAATTAGATTACATTAAATTCTTAGATCACAAGTTTCATAGGATCCTTGATATCTGCTATCACATTGACTTCATTGAATTACAGAGTGGAACAAAAATCCTAATAAATCTTTTTAATATACACAATAGAAAAAATATATTTGCAGGCTAAGAAATTAACAGAATATTTAGTGAACACTGATGCAGATCAACTAATAATTCATAAAAGAACATTTGAAATCCTAATGAAAGAGTATCACTTGTCTATGTCTCATTTGTCTTCAAAGAATTTAAGGAGCCAATTTTTGACTGAGAAATAGACATTCTCCAATTTTAAATTTCAGTGTCTAATTCTAGTGAAAACACATCCTTCCCTTTCAAGGAAAAGTGTCACTTTCACCACCATAATATGCTCAACGAGAGAGAACAAAACACAATAAATAAATAAAAATCTTTATGAGTACATCTAGATAAATATCTAGTGCCATAAACCCAAAAGAAAATTAAGAAACAAACAATGATACACAAACAAAAGATCATCATTACTTCCTTGACTTAGCTGAGTTGAACTTGTATTTCACACACACAAATGGAATATCTAGAACTAGATTTACTATGTGTTATCATCCGATTCTCAGTATCCAAACAGAACAGAGCTTAAGGTCAACGAAATCCCATCTAAACGACCAAAATCATGACAAACAACAATAAAAGTTGGTGAAAGAAAGAAAGAAAGAACAAACCTTGGACGATTTACTGGCGCTCTTAGAAAGCTTCAAGCCGTGTGAAGACGGCGTGGGCGTGGCGGGCCTCGACGAGCTTAGGGCCCAGTTGGTCGGTGAGAGCAGCGCCGCGTCGGACAATCTCTCGCCGGTGTCAATGGAAGGCGGCGAGTCCTCTAACGTTCTGGGCACATATAAGCACAGATTCAGTCCCAGAGCCAGCTTCGCTTTCCTCCATTTGCTTCCCATTTTTTTATCAAAACCCACTAAAAGAATCAAAACCCAGAACCCAAAAATGCGTTTTCTTCAAGAAAATCACAAAGAAAAAGAAAAAAAAAAAAGGGAAGCAAAAATTCACAAAACCCAGATTGATAAATTGCTTAAATTATGCTGCTTTTTGGGTTTTTAGCTAAGAGAGAGAGAAAGCGAAAGTGGGCTTTGAGAAAAGTTTAAGTGGGAACACGAAAACCAAGAGAGAGCTTTAATGGAGATTTATGAAAGACAGAGACAACGAGTTAGGAAGAATAAATGTGCTAAAACGACAAGAGGAAAGGACTGAGTCGTATATGAGGCAGCTTGAGACTTGTATTATTAGTCTTCTTCTCGTGGTTGTTGTGGTTGGTGTTCTTGGCCGCCATGGAAGAAAGAGAGAGCTAAGAATAGATAGTGAGAGAGAGAGAGACAACAGACAGACAGAAGGAGCGGTTTTTAGCTTTTACTTGAATGGCTTTGTTTTGGGGGTATTTGAGGATTTTGACCTTTTGTTGTTTGGGTTTTGAGAATGTGAGGAGCTTTTTCTTTGATCAAGCGGTAAACAGAAAAAAAAAAACATAACAAGAACATCACAAAATAATAATAATTTAATAAAAAGCACGTTTTGGGTTGAACGATGAAAAGTTTGCTGCTTTGCTTTGCTTTTTTATCCCTCTCATCTTTGAACTTCCTTGTTTGCCCTTGGACTTCTCACATATTTTCACTAAAGGGGCCTGTTATTGTTGATGAATGGGACAAATGACAACATTAGAAAGTGGGGGAAATTAGCAAAATTACTCTCATTCTTTTTTCAACACACATGGTCGTTGGGTGATTTTGGTCGCTTAAGATGGTCATTTTATAAATAGATTTTTTTGCAGTCTTTTTTTTTTTTTTTTCCAATTAAGGGAAATGAAAAAGGTGTCTTATTTTGTCTTCCAGAAAATTACAAGTGATTCTACTAATTAATAATCAATTACTGACCGAAATTGGCCAGGGGGAGACAATATTATGGTAAAGAACAATAAATATTTTTCTAGGTTTTTAAAAGGGTAAACAATATGTAAATTTCACGAAATATTTGGGTAAAAAAGTTGTAGAAAAGAAAAAGAAAAACTCCCCAAATCATCCAAAGGCTAAGTTGATTAAGTTGTTCATTTACAGCTATTGCAACGCTGCAAGTTGCAGCTTTTGACTGCCCATCCATAATTCTCATGCATGCAAATGGAGTGCTATTGGTTTATCTTATGAAAGTAAATAAAAACTCATAATTCTCTTGAACAATTATTGTCTTTTCTTTCCTTATCAAAAGGGAGAAAACTGTATATTCATAATTTTGAAAAAAAAAATAGGTGATTTATCATTTACCAATTAATTTTATTGTTTTGAATTTCCTAGAGCTAATGTACAAGTTCATATTCTTCTAAAATGTTGCTAAATAATTTTTATAGGAAAATTTTGCTTGCACTTTGCCATGGGGGTAGTTACAAAATTCTCCCACCGGTTTTGATTAATTTAGATAATCTTTTTTTAAAAAAAAAAATAACAAAATTTTCCTCTCAAGTTTCAGTTTATAAACAAATCCACTACTGGGTCAAACAAGAAAAAGAAAAAAGCGATATTCTAAGTAAAAACGCTGTGCATAAAACCCACACACAAAAGAGATAAAATTTGAGGAATTTTTATTTTTAATTTTTGACTTTTATTATAGCAGTACTATAAAAATATAAATTGCTTGCTGGAAAAAAAAAATTAGTGGCTGGATATCAAATATCTTCCATCCCTTGATCCATAAGACATATCTTTGACTAACTAGACAATGACAATCATATTTTGTTCAGTGGATTATGGCATAATCTATTTCCACAGGGCCTCATCATACGACAAAACACTAAAAAAGGATATCTCATTTGGTACATGTATGACTATATTACTATATTACATGAATACATATAGTTTCTTTTTCATGAATGGTTTGGCCCCTTATGCATCATCATGATCATCATGATTCATGATGAATCATTGTTGGGCCTGGAGTCAAATGGTGCGATTTTCTTAATGGTGCTGGCTATTTAATGTTTTCCTCTTTTCTATTTTCATTTATTTTGTTTTCTTAAATTCTCAATTTATTTTTTTATTTTTTTAAATACCCACATGAGATGATGATAAGTATTGCCAACGCCACACGTGCACATCATCACAATAGTCGTTTTGTGGTTCCCATGTCAACCCTGTAGTAATGTCAATGAGTTGGATTTGCCTTTTGTTTTCTCTTTTCTAATTTTCACTGCTTTTCCCACCTCTTTTTATTCCTTTGACTTTTGGGAAAGCATAATCAAAATTTTTTTTAAAAAAAAAACTTATACTAAAAGAATCTTATTATATTATATGATTTTGCATTGTAAATTTCAATTGCTAGTGGAGCCACATTTTTTGAGTTCGCAAAATAAATCGCTAAAATTTGTAGGAAATCTTTCAAAGACTTATTTAAAAAAAAAAAATCCGGAAAGTATCCGCGAATTAAAGAATATTCTTCTGATCTCATAGTCTTCAATCTTCATAGATTTTTCTTTTTTTTTTTTTGAATAATTTTTCCATGAGTGAGTAGGAGATTTAAACTTTAAATCTCAACATTAAAAGTGTGTGGTGATTATAAATCAGTGTGATCACATATTTTATTTTATATGCAATAGTTATATGTAATTCGTAGTTTTGCCAAATATTAGAGACCCTTTTGTTTTCTCATAAGTTCACCAACTCAGGTAAAAACAGGATTCAAATCTGCCCGCTTTCGTGCTTATTAACAACAAATGGATTATAATAATTTTGAACGTAGAAGACAAACTTTGTTGGTGGTAATAATCATAGACATGCATTGAACCCATATATATATTATAAAAACAAAAACGTTGAACTTTCCTAGGATCATATTTTATAACATTTGTTCAACTTTACACCTAAACTGAAGTGTTCAAGCCTGTGATTATTAGCAATGAGATCAATTTATTTATTTTCTATATATAAATAAAGTTTTTAACATTTAGAGACTTAATGATCTCGGCGTCCTCCTCATGATCTTCCTTTAATAATCAATAAATTAACTTGGTTTCTTGTGTGCTTTTCTGGTACAATACAAAAACCTTGGTCCATGAACCCAATTGACAATTCAATGGTCAAAAACTGGCTCTTGGGAATTTTCAACGTAACCCAATTTCATTTTGATTTGTTGGAGTTAGTGACCACGATGAGCTAATAAAATTGCAAGACATTATTAATGCAAGTGTTGCTCAAAATCTCAGGCTGAAATATTCTGTCTTCAAAATTATAATAATTTTTTTTTCATGGGTTAACCTTCTCGAAGATCTAACTATTGACTTTGAGTAGGTTAAAATTTTGTCTCAATTGACATTTCATCATAAATAATTTTCAATGTTAGTCTTAGTAAAACGAAAAAGAGTCGTTTAAGCAAGAGTAACTTGGTTTAATTTTTTATTACTCGAGATATCAAAATGTACTGATGAATGGTAATATATATCATCTAGATAGTTGGAAAAAAATAAAAAGATTTAGAGGGCTGCTTTGACTAGTGATGACAGTTATCTGGTGTCTAGCAAAATCAATTTTAGATATGATTTTAATCAACTAAGAATAAAATGGAATTTATAAATGTTCCTTTGGTACCACTAAATTCAAAAGAAGAAAATTGAAAAGGGATAATCTGCACTATTACGGGTGTTGTTAACAAAACAGTTTCAAGAGAAATAAAAGGAGGATTCTAGAGGATTTTGTGCTACAAAATGGACCATTAAACCATTATAGATACTTTTTTTTTTAAAAAAAAAAACACCATATTTGGGATGACCAATTAAAGTCGGTCTCTGTTGAAATTGGGTCCAATATTCCAACCCATTAATTAGAATAGTATAAGGCATTTACCCATATATATGTATAAATATATATACATGTTGCAAGTCTATCTGTAAGTTGGTTCTCTTTGAGATCATGAGCTTTTCTCCATCTCTATATAGTGGCAAAACTGAGTGTGGAGAAAATGGAAGTTTGAAATTTTGTTGAGAACCTTCAATGGTGGAAATTTCCCATCCCATTTCAAATGTTTGGTATTGGTCCCTTTTGAGCATCACAAAATCTTTTTACTTTGTAGTTTGTATTTTCTCTCTCTCTCTCTCTCTCACACTCACTCACTCAATTGTGAGGAATCTTTTGGCCTTCTTTTTCTCCTCAAGTTGAGAATAGTGCAAGTGCAGCCTCCTCTCTTTCACTCCATAATAACCATAGAAACACAATAACACAGATACACTCACTAGATGAGTAGTGAAAGACTTTGCATGATCCTCTTCTAGTGACTTTGAGTAGTGGAGTTCCTATTCCCACTTACTTTACTATATCACCTTAAAAAGACAACCTTTTAAAAGAATAAAAGAGAAAGCAAAAATACAAAACCCCAAAAAAAAAGTTTTTATCTTTTTTAGAATGCAAAAGTTATTCCTCTACCCAGCAAAAGAACATCAACAAGGAACCAAGACAGTGACTCCTTTTCATTTCACCCCTCCTTTTGAGAGCACACATGCCTAACACAACTTGAATGAGTGAGAGAGTGAGTAAGAAAGAGATTAATAAACAAAAATAAAATAAATAAATAAAATTGTAATGAAGGGTTCCTAGAATGAGTGGAGATCCATTAACAAAGAATCCTCATAAAACCCTTTTGTGGGGAGGGGATAGGATTCCCTTTACTACCTCTAAATTTGCCAGACTTTCTGGGGTAAGTCAACGAGAAAGTTCTTCTTTTTTTTTTGAAAAAAAAAAACAAGTCTTTATTTAGTTTTTTATACAAGGGAATACATTCCCCTTCTCTTATGGTGCTCCCCACTTTTGAAAGTTATTAAGAGCAATGGGATGTCTTGCACTTGGGTACAATCTAATTTTTTCTCACTCTATTTGTGTATTAAAAAAAAAAAAAAGCTACAAAATATGGATCGTTATTGGTGATAAAAATAACATGTTAACACATGATAAAACGCTAATACTTCTGTCATTTTCTGTCTCCTGTAATATGATAGAAGAAGATAAGGTAAAATATTAACAAAAACCCTCTCAAAGAGAGTGTTGAAACACACAAAACATTATCCTAATAGCTAGGATTTCCAACCGCACATAGGTTATCACTTGCTAATTGGGCATCATTAAAAGAGGAAACCATAATTTAGTGTAAGGTATAGGAATATGAATTATTCTTTATTTGCTTTTGGTGGAGATATGGGAGATTATGTAACAAAATATAGATAATGTTAAAGTTAGGACATTAATTATTGCGTTGCATTACTATTTGAGATATATAATAATATTTAGATGGAATTTTAACCAATGCCATATCCCACTACTAAAAAGGAAAACAACCAAATCAAGCAGCTTTCCTTAATGATGATGTCACATGTATTGATCATGATAAGCAAGGTCAAACCTAATCCACACATATGCATTCCATTGGGGTCCATATGTTTACACCATGTCCAAATATTGCATATATGCTAGTCTCTTTCTCCCTCATTTCTTTTCTTTGGTTAATGCTGCCCCATGCTCATAGACATTTATATGTAAACACACAAACACACACACATATATATATATATATATATATATATATATACACCTATAAATGAGAATGCATGTCTTAGATAACTGTTAGCTATTTTTTTAATAAAAATGATAAAAGGCTAAGTTATTTTCTTTCAATGTTTTCTTTTTAAGTTTTGTCAAGTTTACAAGAAGACTTTTTAAGGTAAAATGACATTTTTAGAATCAATTTTTATGATATTTTTTGTTTTTATTTCTTGTTTTTGAGATTGATCTACCCAGTCACATATATATATATATATATATATTACCGATTATATAGTTAGAATGAGTATTAGTCATAATTACCAACCCAAAGTTATTCTACTTTTGGACAGGTTAGAAATAGAATGACCACTCTTTAAAAAGTCACCCTAAAATGTAATTTCGAGCCAAATTGGTCCTCTAGTCCAAATCCCAAGTTTCCAGTAGAGCATGATAAGTTGATAGAGAAAAGCACATGGATAAAATTAATTTAGGCTCTTTAGTTTTTTTTTAAGACCAGTTTGTTGGATAACATTTTTTAGGAGCAAAAATGGACTGTTTAAAACAAAAGATTGAAATGCTCCTAACCCAACTCCTGACATACCTCGCACCTCACATTTTCCGTAAAAAGTTATTTTTTTTTCATCTTTTTTCTTTCTCACAATTTCTCTCTATTTTCTCTTCATTTTCTTAAAAAAATCCTCCTAAACCCAAACTCAAAGCTATTAAAGCCGTACAAAATTGCCTTAATCTTCTCATCTCTGTCCGAGTGTTTCTCCCTTTTCTTCATCTTCTCTTCTCAAGAAACCGTCTTCCCTTTTCAAGGAATCCAAAGATGCCTAAAATGGCTAAAATTTGCTTAACTGAAAGTAAAGTCATCCTCTGAAAAAAAAAAACTCAAGCATCGACGTCGTTAAGAAAGAAGAAAAAGTCGTCGTCAAAGTCACCGGTAAAGACTCCAATGCCAAAACTTGATATCTCAAAGAAAAATCTAGTTGATTTGAAAGGAACAATGGTGAATCTTAGTTTGATTGCAAAAAAAAGGTTGGTTTTTTATTTTATTTTTCAAAAAGCATTGTTTTTTGACTTTCTTAGGGAAAAAAAATTTATCTTAGTAATATTAGCTGATATATTTCTTAGTATAGTTTATAATTTTTGTGAACTTTAATACCTTTATGGGATTTATTGATGGTATGGTTAGTGTTTTTATATGGGTTTATATTGTTAGTCATTGATCGAGTGATTATGATCTATTTTTGGGTTTAATAATGGTGGCTATAGAGTAAATGTTTCAAAAATATTAGTTATGTTGCATATTTTGATGGAATCGAGAACATCCTTACCTAAGATTAAGTTATTCATAGTCATAGTCAAGATCTTCACGACTTTGGTTAAGCTTTTCTTGACTATAGTCAAAATAGTATTACCTTAGTTAAGATCTTCATGCTTAGTTAAGATCTTCATGACCCAATATCAATCAGGATAAGAGGAGAGATTAAGACGCTCATGACTAGAGGACAAGAAGTTCTTGACTTGTGATCAAAGACCTCTTGACTATAGTAAATAATTACGTTAAATTATGTTTTATTTATTTTTTCTTTGGGTCAAGTACTTCTTGACTCTGAATCTGATTTTATGTTATTATTTTATATAACTTGATGTTTTGCTATTATTCAATGGGGACTGTGGTATGTTTGCCATCAAATATGCTGAATTTCTGATGTCCAATAAGCCAGCTTCAATCATAAGCTCGTGTACTCATTGTATTATCATGGATTACAGAAATATGAAAATTGTGCCAAAACTGATTGAGAGGATGACCCAAAGACTATCTTTATTTTTTGTTGTAGTTAAGACAATTGTTTTTTTTTTAAGCCTATGCTTTCTATGGTTGTTGAACAATATCTAATTTGTAATTATATTTTCTGGTATTGACATAACTATCATTTTGCCAAAACTTATCTATTGAGTAGATATTTCAGTGAAATTCAAATCATTTAATAAATATCTCACTTATTACTCTAGGTCAAGGCCAACTTGATTGTAGGTCAGGAACATCTCGATTACAAGTCAAGTTATACTCTCAAATTTTTCCCCACTTGAGGCACAGATTAACTCCACCCTAGGTCATGAATTTCTTGATCTAATATTAATAAATGATCGACCATAACTTCAGCTAGTTAATGAACTTCGGAGAAATACATGCACATAAAGGAGTAATTCAATTTTTATATTAAAAAGATATTGTGACTCCAGTCAAGAAAATATTGACTTGGGGTCAATAACTTTGGACTTAAGTTATATTGCTTTCCACTATTTAGGTACTTTTCAAATTTCTTCCTAGTTGAGGATTTTTTTTTAAAAAAAAAAAAACTAAAATGGATGTTAAGAAAGAGAAAAGAGAAACTTGGAGAAAGAGAGAGAGAGTAAATGAGAGAGAGGAAAAAAAGAAACATAAAAATATTAGATTTTGAAGTGGAGAGATTAATCAGGAAAGAAAGGAAAAAGTAGCTCTGATTTTTGGAGAAAGAACCGAAGAAGAAGAAGAAAAAAAAAAAAAGACGAAGAGAGAGAGAGAAAGAGAGTAAGGGAAAGAGTGGAAAAAAAGAAACATAAAAATATTAGATTTTGAAGTAGAGAGATTAATCACGAAAGAAAGGAAAAAGTACCTCTGGTTTTTGGAGAAAGAACTGAAGAGAAGAAGATGGAGAGAGAGAGAGAGAAAGAGAGAGAGAGAACGAAAATAAAGAAGGAGAAAATGTGATAAAATGAAATGATATAAAGAAAGGAGCATTTAATGCTCACCTACCAAGTTTAAATTGTCTTTTGGGTAAGGGGTAGATATGGAAATCCATTTTTTTCTCTTTCTACTACTCCTAAGTTTTGGTTCTTTAAAAAAACACTATATCGACATAGTCCTAAAATAGTTTAAATGACTCAAATTAGTCCTATCCACGTCCTTTTCTCTGAGTTAATAACTTTGACTACAAGTTTCTCGAACAAGGTTTTAGGGCCATATGGTAAGGATAAAGAGTATTTCTAAGAAATGACCTTTTTTTAGTGATCAATTTAATAAATGACCATTTTATAATTTTATTTTGATAAATAACTATTTTTTGATTGATCTATTTATTATAAAGTAAATCAAATTTTTTTAAAAAAAAATTAATTTTCAAAATTAATAAATTAATTTTTTTAAAAATGAAATCAATTTTCAAAAAATAAATTATTATATTTTGATATACTAAATATGAAAAAGATTATTTTAAATAATTTTTAAAATTTAGCTATTTTTTAATAGTGTTTAAAATACGATCATTTTATATGATCTATTCGGCTATTCGGCTATTCGGCTAAATTGGCCTAAACTAAATTGCCCTCGACTAAGTTGAGATGGGCTTGAGATCCACCTTAGTTGCTTTGCCTTGCCTGATCCACCGAGTTAATATCGTCTATGCCTAGGAAAAAAAATTCATAAATATCAGTTTTTAAAATTATATTTTATAAATACCTATTTTTTTACTTTTATATTATGTGTAAAAATTACACTAAAAGTTGACATATATTTTAAAATATATACCTTTTATATTTTACACATAAAATGTGTCTCATATATAAAATATACAGTGTAAATGTAGACCATAACACCGGGTACTTTTGAAAAAAAGAATTAAAAATGAGTATTTATGAAAAAAGATTCAAAAAACAAGTGTTAGACGTAAATTTCTTATTCTAATAATAAATAAATAAAACATGAGAGAAGGGCATGGATAGGACTAACTTGGGCCAAATTAACTTTTTTTTAAAATATATTTTTTCAAAAATAATATTTTTGAGAATGTCAAGAACATCTTGACTTATGGTCAAGAGGTCAAGAGCTTTTTGGCTATAAAAAAATCCTCAGTAATGGTTTTTCTATGGTCAAGATATCCTTGACACTTTTAAAAATGTTATTTTTAGAAAAATTTACCCCAAAAAAAATATTTTGGCATATGTTAGTCCTATCCGTGTCATTTTTCTCATAAAACATGCATTTGTTATAGTCACCAGCTTTTTTAACTTTATCATATATATATAACAGTAGTTTATCTGACAATTTGCGGGGTCCTATAGCTATGATTTCCTCACATGGAAAGAAGGGGGGGGGGGGGGGGAGAAAGAAAGACTTGCTATTATGTTTAGATTGAAATATTGATACAATGATCAAAGCAAAAACAAAACATGCTCCTTTTTTTTTTTGTTCCTCTTTGTAATTCTTTGTAGTTAGTAGTAAGTAAACTGAGACTTTGAGATTCCTTTTAAACAAAATTTATACCACTATACCAAGTCCACTACTGTACCTTCAAGCCATTTTCCAACTTAGCTCCACATGTATTTTCCCATTTTTCGAATCGATCAGGTGATACTTGTTGTTGATGCGCCCATTGTGTAGAACATCACTCAGATTAATTTCGATGTACCCCAATGATTCCTACATGATGAAACGTATGCAAAATTTTCGATACATTGTTAAAAGTATATGTCCAGGATATTAAGGTAAAGAAAATAAGCAAATCTTTGGTAAAGATACCTTTGATCGAAGATGAATGCCTGCTCTTTTGCTTAAAACCTCAATGTGGATCTTCTCCTGCAAAGGAGGCTCCTCAAGCATGAATTGGAACTCTTCATTCCAAGTGGGGTCGTGAGTTTTCTTCATCATCTGAAAAACCAACCTCCAGATAAAGCCAGTGAAACAAGTGGAAGTTAGTCATGACATTCTATCTCGGAGTTGACGTATGAGTTCGTGATAACGAAAAATGAACTTAATACTAACTGTTTAATGAAGGCCTTGTCTGGCAACTAACTGAAACTTTGTGTTCTAGGGAAGAATATGCATGTGTTTAACAATTATAAAGAGGTAAAGTTCACCTTTGTTTTCCTTTTTTCTCCTCTAAAGAGAATCAAAGCATAAGGGTTGCTGTGATGCTCGCCCTCTACATCTTCGGCTCCCTGGATTGTCACCAAGAGTACACCTGCCCCACCAAAGGCCCCTTCATCCGATGTCCTTCCGTTCCCATTTTCCATATGCTCATATCCATCCCCATTTTCATGAATGTTGATGCTGTCTGTTCTAAAAGGAACATAAGTCAGCTCCACCACAAGCTGGCCTCTTCGCTTCCTGTTCTGAGGATCGTTGACATTCGTATTCTTGACCAGATCAAGCGTGAATTCCTTTGTCGTATTTGGTGTTAACACCTTCAGGGGAACTAACTGCATTCCTAGCCTGTCATGTCCACCAACCTGAAATACAGAATGGAAACAAGTTGAAGATTGAACCGCCTTTCGAAATGCAAAACTCAGACTATGCCAATCTAATCTCTCTTGTGTAGCTTGAAATTCATTTCTTTACAAGGAAATTTAAGGTGATCCTAAAGAGACACTAGAGGAGAAAGTAATAAATAATGACCACACAGGGGTTGGATATTGCGACTACTTTTCGGGTTCATTAGCACAATTATGGAGCCAAATATAAAACGAAGAAAACGTTAGCATAGAGAACATTTTGTCCCTTAAGTCTATAGAATGTCCTTTTCAACTTTCTGACTCTGCACTATGATTCTTGGAAAAGTTTGGAATTGATCAGGTTTCATGAGAATAAGAGAAGTGGATAACAAGCTTCAGTTATATCAGGAGTTATTCTTCCTTGATTTTTCAGTTTCAAAAGAATTGTTCTGGAATCTGTACAAAACTGAGTTTGACAGCGATAACCAGTACCTTCACGGCCAATTTTCAACGAATCCTTATCATCAAGAAGTCCATTAAAAACTTGCAACGTGTATCGGGTTGTTTAGGTAAAATGTAGGAGAAAAACTGTAGTGTGTCAAGTCTCACAATTTATATATAGGAGTTTAGTAATGCAACTAGTGAACTTGAGAACTCAGAAAAAAAGGTTAAGAGAATAACCTTGTCCCAGTCATAGACTTGTAACTCGAGAGCTTGAAGCTGCGGGTCCTTAACAATAAGCCTAAACTTCTCATTCCACTCAGGATTCAAGTTTTTCATCTTGATAGTTGTTCTCTTTGGTGGCAGCCTCTCTCCACTAAAGCTGAGTTTGACATAGGGATCAGAAGTTCCCAAAATGTCCATCTTCAAAAGCTTCAGCGCCCGAACAACCTTCACATGTAGGATTCCCACAGGCTTCTTTACAGCCACTCTATTGAAGGATTGGCAAGAACAAAAATTCAATCAGTGTGTTTCAGTTCGGATAATATATGAGATATTATACTCCTTCACTTTGTTCAACTGTACAAGTTATTTCCAAAATGGCTGAGTAATGAGTTCTCTTACTCAACCATGTCAAGAGAGAGAAAATAGCAAGGTACAAATTGTATCCACTAACAGAGACCATGTAAGAAAGAAATTTCATCTATGAAACAAGTGTACTCCCATATGTCATAGTAATATGGCTCTTTATTTTGTTGCTCCATTTAAGATTTATACAAAATAGAATGAGGGTGTTACAAAAAATGGTAAAGAAGTAATACTGACTCGGGCTGTTTCACTTCGGGACTGAGGATATCATGCATCAGTTAAAAACATGTTACATCTATTGGATAGCACAACTTGATCAGAAAATTGTAGTTAGTAATTAGTGATTGGAATCTTATAGAACTGATAAGGTTAAAACACAATCACCTATACAAAACAAGCTACTTCCCATGACATAAACTTACGTGGAGGCATCAAGAATAGGTATTTCAAGAGTATGGGGCCAGAGGTAGAGATTTGCAACTTGTTTCTTGATAGTCTCCTGAAATCACCAAAAACAATTAGTTGATTCGAATTAGTCATCCACCACATTAGATGATTGTCAGATGAAAAAACAAAAAAAATCCTACCCCTAATAAAATTAGTGGTGAAGCACCTGAACAAACCGGTAGACGCCAGGTATGGACATGATGTCCGCTCCTAGTATTTTCAAGCCAAAATCTACATGAGGCTGCAATAATCAGGAAAGAAAAGTTATCATACCATAATATAATGAAGCCTACATGACAAATTTCATAAGCAAAACGAAACATGTATGCCCTATGGTGTCCGGAAAGTACTACTTCTACTGACCTTCTCCATCAACGAAACCACAATGTTCGCAAAACATGGAAAGGTGGGAACAAGAGGTTTCAAAGTTATCCGCGGAGACGCAAATATTTGCAAATCCACTAGCTGAGAATTAGCACAATGAGTTCTCTTTGAATAAAATGCATCTACACTGCAGGAAAACAAACAAGCACATTTATTCTTTCTAAGGATCTCTACTAACCTGAATTGTAAGTCTTCGAGAAAACAATTTTATTGTCAGAACAATATTGGGATTGCCAGCCCATCGAAATGCCGGTTCCATGACTAGTTCTTTCTCATTAGTCTCATACACCTTCAAACCTATAAATTCTCAAAAGACTTCTAAGATTATTATTAAAACCTTCTGTATAAAAGAGACAGATGATCCATGAAGTATACTCACCATAAATATTAGGAGGAAGAGTTCCAAGACTTAGACTCTCGAACTCGATTGCTTCGATATGATACTTCCCAATGTACTGCATAAATATAGGTTGTGCCATTCTTCTTATCATACTGCAAACTCCCTGCAGATCACACAAACCCAATCTCAGCTACATGTAATATTTTCATTCTTTAAAGTAACAACTTTAGTATCACCACCGTGTTGAGGTAAGGCCACATTTGCAAGATGAACTTGTTTACCCAGTCTACCTGAATTTGAAAGCATATAAAAAAACATACTAAGGTAATTGATAACATAATATAAGCTATAAGCAAAAAGAAAAAAAGCATTCCATCTGGAAAAGAATGAATCAAAGGAAGTACAGACTCGAACGTAATCCGGGGTTTTCACCCACATTGGAATTTCAGGCATGATTTCTTCCAAAGCACTTGTGTCTAACTCATTTAGTGGCCTGATTACTGGATCCTGAAACATTGGATATTTTAAATTGTAAAAGAATTCAAAAGGAAAAGAACTATACTCAAAACTTACTAAACAGCATTTGGCTTTGAAATTTCTTTCTAGTATTATTGAATTGTTGAACAATATCTGATCTTTACAATTCAAAACACAAATGGAATTGAAAAAAAAAAAAAAAAAAAACAGGAGCCAAAAGGCCCAATAGCCTTAAACACAGCTTAAAAGCACACAACTTGAATCTTCTTCTAAACTAACATTTTAAAGATACTTATACAGAAAAGGAACAATCATATGATAGTTAATAAGAACATTATAATGCCAACTAGGTGAACAGTAGAGTACATTCTCAAATTTTAATCACTTTCAGATTTAAAATAAATAAATAAATAAAAAAACCCATTTCATTAAACTCCAACAAAGGACCCTGTTATAATCAACCAGACCCAAAACTCAAAATGTTCATCAATATAAACAAATAATATACGATTAACATCATAACATCTAATTCCATAGACATATATATATATATATATATAGGACACCAATCTGGTATTTTTTTTTTTACCCATATATAGGTATTAATTTGACCAATAAAAATTTAGCATGCATATTTTTTTATTATAAAAAATAAGAGGAAGAAAGAGCATGTCTTTTTATGTATTTTATTATAGCCATTAAATCATTTTTAAATGGTGATCCGATGGCTAAAAAAAAAAATCTAACCATAAGTAAAAAAAAAATACCTAGTAGATTGAAAACCATATATATATATAAATATATTCATATACCTTCACTTCACTGGCCTCTCTGTAAATGAATAGAAAAAAACCCACCAAGAGTCCACCACAGATTCCAATTCCAAAACCAAGAATCCCCAAGAAACTGCTTAGAAGACCCATATTTCTGATTGAACAGATATACAGTGGACGAAAAAACTCAAGAGAAAGAAAAGAATAAATAAAGAGTTTTAACGAGAGGCATTAGTTGAAATGTTAATGAGACAGAAGAGAGAAAAAAGAGGATGACTTTTTTTTCTTGGCAAACGCTGACAAAGCGCGAAACTCGAAGATAATATTTTCTCGGGAAAATGGTAGCTACATGGGAAGGTGGGAACTGGTAACGAATAGAATTCTAATGATCCTAGAACACACAAAAAATTATTTAAAAAAAAAAAAACAGAGCTCCAAAATATGGAGTGAGATAAGGCTACAGCTTGTCCTTTACTTCAAATCAAACAGATCCATATATATATGTATATATATATACTACACATACATGCATTTATATAGCTTTGGCTTTTGACGTGTGAAGGTACCTCTGCACCTTCCTACTCTACCCTTTTTAGGTGTTTACTTTCTTCTTATTTGGTTATAAATATAACTAATTTGTGCTTATAATTAATGCGGAGTAGCGGTAGAACCGATTTTTTTTTTTTTTTTTCTACTCTCATGTCTTAGAGAGTGATATGCGAATTTTACTAAAATTTATTACATTATTATAATATAATATATTAGAGTCCATTCTAACATAATGTGAATCTATTCTTTTAAGTGGTTATGGTAAATGACCTGTCAGTACATTGTAGGAACCATATTAGTATATAAAACGAGAGAAATAAATTTAATGAAATATTAGCTATTTAATTACCAAAATAAGAGAGAGAATTAAGGGAACATATTAGCTGCATTCCTATGGAAATTATTGAGGGGATGAGTAATATATATCTTAGAATGCAAGTAAACAGTTTAAGTACTTTTTTCTCTTTTAATGAAATTAAAAAGGTAAGAAGTTACACGGTGCCGTCTTAGTATGGAGCATAAGCCTTACTATTCCATCCATAATAAATGTTCTTTCCCCTTTTCTATTTATTTATGAGTTTATGTACACGATTAAGACATATTATTTTGTAAGCTCGATGTAAACAATGAAATTGATAAGGGAAACACAAATACAATCTTTGATTCTTTGTCTAATTTATTTTGAAAATATTTCTACGATTTTTTATTAGGCCATCAAACCTGCCTAAGCACTTAAAATAATACATAAGAAATGTGACAAATGTCACGGGTCTTGAGAGTATCTATTCGTTCTATGCCTATTGTTACAACTCTAGCCTTAAACTAGACAATCGTACGGTACTCAGTACAGTCCGTTGCACTAAGTCAGCCTCTCAACACTCAACAAAGGGGCTTAGAGTAAACTATTGAGACAAAGTGGTAAGGATGAGAGAGTTTAGGTGAATAAAAGCTTTGTATTACTCTTTGAATATTTAGAACTCCCACAAATGAGACTTGTATCCAAATAAACTCAAGGGGTCCTTTATATAGGTAAAGCCTAAACCAACTAAGGGTTAAGATTGTGCCAAGTGGCATGATCTTACAAAGGGTCTAGATTATTCTCAACTAAAATTATAATATCTACAAGGATATTTACATAGAGAATTCTAGAACAAACTATGGTCTAGATCCTTCTAAGAGGTTCACCCACCATCTTGGCCCTTCTAAGTCATTCTAGGAGCTTCTAGGACCGTCCAACCCATCTAGCACCATCCGGCCTTGTCTAGAGTCTTCTAGGACTTAATAGCATCAACTAGAGTCTTCTAGCATGACCAAGACCTCTCTTGATCACTCTAGAAGTGTCCACCACGTTCTAGGGTCTTCTTCAATCTTTTTGAGTGAGCAGTATACATAGAGGACTTTAGAGCCATGAACAACAATATTTGGATTTTTAGGAGCCAAATGTGCAGGGCGTAACACCCCCCCACTCAAGTTCGCGACATCCCCCTCGCGCCATCGACTTTGAACCGCTCGATATGGTTTTTGAATTATCATAAGGCATCTTCATGCTCCCAGCTGGTCTCGGCCTCGAGCAAATTCTTCTATTACACTAGGTATTTCCGATAATTAGGAACACTATGTTGGCAGATCAAGCGATCAGCCAAATTGTACTCTACCTCTTTATCAAAAGAGCTTACCACCGCAGTAGGGGCCCTTTTGGATTCGCCCCTTGAAGAATCTCCCTCATCTGTATGTAAGGTTTTAGCATACTAACATGGAAGACAGGGAAAATCTTTAACTTGGTAGGGAGTTGAAGCTTATAGGAGACCTTACCTACACGCTTGAGTACCAGAAATTGACCTTTGTATTTGCGCACCAACCATTTATGCACCTTCCTTAAAGTTTTGAATTATTGGGGCAACAACTTGACAAGGACTAAATCTCCCTCTTGATACTTAACGTGCCTCCTTTTTTTGTCGGTCCACTTTTTTATTCTTTCAGAAGCTTTGTTCAAGTAGGCCATAGCCAACTCCGCTTGTTCATGCTATGCCTTAGCAAACTTGAATACTGTAAGACTCTTCCTACCGTAACTTGTCGCTAAGGCATATGGGGTCATAGGTTGTTGACCCATGGCTATCTCGAATGAACTCTTGCCCGTAAACTCACTCCTCTGAGGTTAAAGAAAAATTAGGCTGCATCAAGTAGTTTTGCCCAATCTTTTTGATTAGTACTCACAAAGTGCCTCAAGTATAACTCCAGCAAGATATTTACCCTTTCTGTCTGGCCATCACTTTGGGGGTGAAAGCTAGTAGAAAAGTTTAAGTCTGAACCCATCAACTTGAACAATTCTGTCCAAAACCTTCCAGTGAATCGAGGATCACGATTACTTATGATGTTTGATGGGACTCTCCAAAGCTTCACGACATGCTTCATAAAGGGCGGTGCAGTCTTATCGGCAGGACAATCAGGTGAAGCAGGTATAAAAGTGGCATACTTGCTGAAGCAATCAACCACCACTATAATGCTGCCAAATCCCTCTGACTTAGGCAGGCTAGTGATAAAATCTATAGAAACACTCTCCCACAGCTTCTCAGGAATGGGGAGAGGTTCCAATAATCAAACCGGTGATTGTTGTTCCACCTTGTCTTGTTGGCACACAAGACAAGTTTGTACATAGGCCTCGACGTTATCCTTCAATTGAGGCCAGTAGTAGATAAATTTGTTAAGAGCAAGAGTACGTTTCTGACCTGGGTGACCAGTCCACAAGGAATCGTGACACTCTTTGATAAGTTTTTTTCTTAAGTTACTCCACTTAGGTACATAGAATCGATTACCTTTGGTATAGAAAAGTCCATTACTCAGCCAAAAACGTCTCGTCTTTCCTTCCGTTACTAAGAGCAGCAGGCTCTTTGCAAGAACATCGTGTTCCAATTCTTTCTTAATTTTCTCTATTAAGGTACTATCAGGCCTGCTTAAGGTAGCCAGCTCCACCTTTCTACTTAGGGCATCTTACCATATTGGCTTTTTCAAGCTTGTATTCAAGCTTGTAATCAAATTTTGCCAAGAAGTCTTGCTATCGAGCTTGCTTGGGACTCAAATTTTTCTGAGTTTGAAAGTAGCTTATGGCTACGTTGTCAGTCATGATCGTGAAGGGAATACCTAACAAGTAGTGTCGCCACACCCTTAGGCAATGGATGACAGCAGTCATCTCTTTTTCTTGTACTGTGTAGCGTCTCTCGGTGTCATTGAGTTTGCGGCTTTCATAAGTAATTGGACGCCCTTCTTACATTAGTACTCCACTAATAGCAAAGTCAGAGGCATCCGTATGTAGCTCATATGGTTTTGAGTGATTGGGTAAGCTGAGAACCAGCTCTTCGGTCATCGCCTTCTTCAAGTCTTCGAATGAAACTTGACACTCAAGTGTCCATTCCCAAGACTTGTTCTTCTTGAGTAGGTTAGTAAGTGGTGTTGCTCTTGCTGAGTAGGACTTGATGAACTGCCTATAATAATTCACAAGTCTGAGGAAGGATCTCAACTCTGGCACTTTAGTAGGGGGTTCCCATTCTTAGATGGCTTGCACCTTAGCTTCATCCATTATTAGTTTCCCATCCTTTATCTTATGCCCTAGGAACATCACTTCCTCTTGAAGGAGCACTTCTCCTTCTTGATGAATAGTTAGTTTTCCCTCAAGACTTCGAACACCTTCCTCAAATGTTCTAGGTGCTCTTCCATGATCTTGCATAGATGACTATATCATCAAGATAGAATACCACAAACTGAACGAGATAGGGATGAAATAACTTATTCATGAGGGTATAAAAAGTAGCAGGTACATTGGTAAGATCAAATGATATGACTAAGAACTCATAAGTACCATACCTTGTCACGCACATGGTCTTAGGCTCATCTCCTGCTGCTATGCGCACTTGGTAGTACCCCGAGCGTAGATCAAGCTTTGAGAAGTATCTAGCGTTCCCAAGTTGATCGAACAAGTCAGCAATAAGTGGAATGTGATACTTGTTCTTCACCGTCACCTTGTTAAGAGCCCGGTAATCAATGCATATCCTTAGTGAGCCATCTTTCTTTTTTTGGAATAACACCTAGGCATCGAAAGGAGCTTTGCAGTGCCTGATGAAACCCGTATCAAGCAACTCCTTTAGTTGTTTCTAGGGTTCTGCTAACTCCGGAGGGGCTATTTGATAAGGACTCATCGCAAGTGGCCTCGTGCCTGGCTCAAGCTCGATTTCATGATCCACCTCCCTCCTAGGTGGAAGTTTCTTGGGCAGTGCGTCTGGCATCATATCTTGGAATTCATCCAAGATAGTTTGTACCTCCATGGGTAGGTTACCTTGAGGTTCCAACTCTTCATCATCGTGCTCCTTTAGGATGGAAAAGTGACTCTTCTCCTCTCTTTTTAAGCCCTTCTTGAATTGAAGTACAAAGAGTACTTTGTTTCCCGCTTTTGTAGACCGCTCCATTGGTACCACACAAGCCTTTTCACCATTCATGATGTACATTGAGTTGGCAAAAGAAACAAGGAATATCTGCACTGCATCAAGGAATTCTAAACCAAGCACTACCATGAAATTATCCATTGGTACTACTGATAAGTCGTCTTGGCCAACCCATACTCCTACGCTAGCCTTAACATCATGAGCAACCCCATGGATGGGGTGTGCTACTGAGTTCACTGCCTTGAGAGAGCCTCCTCCATTGGACACCGTCAAGCCCAACCACCTAGCTTTCTCAATAGAGACGAAGTTGTGGGATGCACCCGTGTTTACCAAGGCTTTAATGGCTTTGCCATTGATTATTGTATCTACAAAAAGTAGGCCCTTAGCTTGTGACTTAGAGGCTGACCGCAAGACATTTAGGAGTTGCAAGGAACCAATATGTGCACCACCATCTTCTCTATCATCTCCTTTTTGGCTTGGCTCGGAGGCAATTAAAGCATTGAGAGCTTTCTTTTTAGGACACTCGCGTGCCCAATGTGGCCCATCGCAAAGAAAGCACTTGACTTTTAGCTTGGAGAAGTCACAGTCTTTCTTATCTTTTCCCTTGTATTTGTGCCTGTAGGAGGAACTATCTTTGTTCTATTTTTCTCATTTTGTTTACACTCCCCCACTTTTTGCTCCACCACCCTTCTTATCTTTGGCCTTAGAAGGGTCCTTGTTGGTAGAGTAATCAACAAGGCTCTCGGATACTGCAATAGCATTGGCCAAGTCCTGGACACCACGACACTTGAGCTCTAACTTGACCTAGTTCTGAAGACCATCCATAAACAAGAATAGGGCATCTTTATCTGAAGTGTCAGGGACTTCGAGCAAGAGTGTGGTAAATTCTTTCACGTAGTCTCTAATACTACCAGATTATTTGAGGTGGTGAAGACGGCCTCTCACCTCCTCTTCGGCATTCTCGAGGAAGAATTGCCTTTTTAGCTTTCTTTTGAAATTATTAAAGATGACTATAGTGCACACCCCTTATTTTATCTCCCCATGTCTCTGCCTCCACCATAGCATGGCAGTATCAGTTAGATACAAAGCAGCATTACGAATTTTACTGGCATCGTCTGTCAAACTGGTGGCCTCAAAGTATTGTTCGAATCCTCATAGGAAGTTCTCAACTTCCCTAACATTGCGATTACCATTGAAGGTCTTTAGTTTAGGTACCTCAACCTTCCTTGCCTCAATAGTTATTGTGGTGGTCATCTCCGTAGCCACTGCTCGCTTGCACAAAGCAAGATCACTACCTATCTCATCTCTAAGTAAGACATTACTAAGTTCTCTTTGGAATAGATCTCGTACCTTGGTAATCTTCGAATGAAGGGACTCAATCTCGTGCCTTAAGTCGGCCTTTAGCTTACCAAGCGCATCTTTGATGCCGTTGTAGATCTCCACATCCTCGGTCTCCAAACCGTCGCAACGGCCATCTAGATCGTCTACACGCTCGCCCAACATGCCCAAGTTGGACTCTAGTCGGGATACTCTAGCCTCCAAGCTAGTCACCACATCTCTTGACTTGCTGCGGGTAGCACCCTTCTTCCCTTCATCACGCCCACGTTCAGAAGCACTAACTTCGACGGGTCAAGAGTTGTAGTCATAGTCTTCATTTAGACAATGGAACCACCAGGATATAACGAGCAAGCAAAGCTCTGATACCACACTGTCACAATCCTAGCCTTAAACTAGACAATTATGCAGTACTTAGTATGGTCCGTCGCACTAAGTCAACCTCTTAATACTCAACAAAGGGACTTAGAGTAAACTATTGAGACAAAGTGGTAAGGATGAGAGAGTTTAAGTGAATGAAAGCTTTGTATTACTCTTAGAATACTTAGAACTCTCACAAATATGACTTGTATCCAAATGAATCTAAGGGGGCAAGGCCTAAACTAACAAATGGTTAGGATCATGCCAAGTGGCATGATCTTACAAAGAGTCTAGATTATTCTCAACTAAAATTATAATATCTACAGGGATATTTACATAGAGAATTCTAGAACAAAGTATGGTCTAGATCCTTCTAAGAGGTTCACCCATCATCTTGGCTCTTCTAAGTCATTCTAGGAGCTTCTAGGACCGTCCAACCCATCTAGCACCATCCGGCCTTGTCTAGAGCCTTTTAGGACTTAATAGCATCAACTAGAATCTTATAACATAGCCAAAACCTCTCTTGATCACTCTAGAAGTGTCCACCACGTTCTAAGGTCTTCCTCAATCTTTTTGGGTGAGCAGTATATATAGAGAACTTTAGAGCCATGAACAACAACATTTGAATTTTTGAGAGCCAAATGAGTGAGACATAATACTATGCCTTATAAATTAACTGAAAACTCATTGTCCTTGAAACCAAAAAAATGAAGGGAAAAAAAGTTTCTAATATGATGGTAAATATTATATTGAATAGACGTACCACTCGAATAAGAACTATTTTTAAAGTAATATATGCAGCGTTCACATTCATTTATTATTAATTGTTAAGATTCACGAAACAACATACAGAATCTCCAATAATATTTTTTTATTTAAAAAGTATTCTTTTAAGAGATTGGCCATCTCAAAAGCAAATAAAAAAGGTAAAGCAAAATCTTCTCTATACTCGTATTCATTCTTATTCTCCAGGGAAAACAAAATCTTTGATTTAATATTTGGATATAGCTGGGATTTTGTGGAGTTAGAGCAACAACTCCTCAATTGAACTTGACATGTAATATTTGGATAGCCGGAATTTTGTGGAGTTAGAGCAGCAACTTCTCAATTATTCTTAATATATGTATTTTGGGGTATCACAAAATTTTATAATTAGCTATTAACTGAAAATATTAAGTCACAAATAATTTGATAATTATATAATATAAGATCAATTAAGAAAACATGATATGTTAATGAAAAAAATTTTGACACGTAAGTATCAATTTTTTATTAGAAAGTTACTAAAATTATGATACCACGTGTCACCATGCCACTATGCCATTTGTCTTATTATCATTGGACTCTTTTACGTATAGGTGTCAAGTTCTACTTGTGACACAGCCACTTGTCAAAAGCCTGACATTCAATTTGTATGCTAAAGACACCTATTATGCTTAGCTGTCAAATTACGATGAGCTTGTGAGCTTAACTTCACCTCCTCACCGTTTGCAACACCTATATATATAGTCATATGTCCCTTTTGTATGAAATAACAAGTAGCAGCCATTCTCCCTCTTGCTTTATTCATACTATTCACATTTCTGAAAACCATTTCTCTCTTTTGGTTTAGTACAGATCCACCATCACTCACTTATTTGTCCTTTTGTTCACAGACTCCTAATATCCCATCATTTGCATGTTGTCCAAATATATATAATCCATATACATATATTCCTATACTCTCGTGCATATATGCGATTTCTAAAATTTCAATTTTACCATATATACCTTACGTACAATTTCCTTCGCACCTTATATATATATATATATATATATATATATAGGTTGCCAATCCAATAGGTATTTTTTTTTTACCTATAGATAGATATTTTTTTTTTAGCTGTTAGATCACCATCTAATAGTGATCCAATGGATATAATAAAATACATAAAAAGAAGTGCATCATTAATGCTCTTTCTCTCTCTTACTTTTTACAATAAAAAAATATGCATGCTAAATTTTCATTGGCCAAATTGATACTTATGCATAGGTTAAAAAAAAAATACCTACTGGATTGGTGCATATATATATATATATTATATAAATCTACATATTATTATTATTATTATTATGTAAGTTTGAGGAAGATTAAGCTACTCACTTATTATTCCTTTTGCTCTAAATATATGTAGGGCGCTAATAATATATATTGTACTAATATTTAAATTTTGTACTTTAAATATTATAGATCCTTGATTTTGAGTTGTTTAACAAGCTGAGTGGTAGTGAATACGACCCTTATTTGTAACCGTTCATGTAAAATTTAGTATTTTATATTCTTGTTATTTATTTTCAGTATTACTTATTTATATTTATGATTGAATGGTTAGAATCATCTATGTGAGAAAATTAACCATCTTTTTATTTGTTTTTTACTATAAGACTGGAATCATCTATGTTAAAAATACTGATTATTTAACACGTGGTGATGGTCATTGAAATTACCCATGTCTGTTTACTAATAGGTTAAGTTGTTAAAGATGCAATAATTTTCTGATACGTGGAATTGTATTGCTACAATTTTCCACGTCATTTTCGCCATTTTCTACTATTATCTTGCTTATTATTAATTAAGTGTTCTTACAATTAATTAATTTTCTCCTAATCATATTACAAAAAAGGCACCTCTCGAATATTAAAGGCGACTTCACTAGGAGTAGACAAGTAAAACTAGATTTCTTTAGTATTTTCAAAATCTCTCCACTCTGTCCGTTCATTTATCTTAAAAAAAAAAATCCATCTCTAGACTCAGCCAAATTCTCTTTTAAAAAAAAGATTGCTACGAAAATGACTGAAGAACATTATTTACCAAGCAATGAAATATCAAGTCACCAGGAGGAGATGCGTACTCAGATGAAAAGCACATTAGAAAGTTTGATGAAATCTTAGGAGCTGGTGATGCAAAAATTAGATGAGATAGAAAAAAAAAAAAAAACAACAGGGACTATTGCTCCTATCCCTTATTGTAAAATAACAATTCACTAATGTTAGACAATTGAAATCCTACTATGCCTGCAATACTAAAAAACCCTGCCAATCTCACAACTTTAGTTGGAACAAATAACAGAAATTCCTACAATTTCATTACTAAAGAATAACTACAAGATGTGCTCAAAATAGAGGCAGAAAAAACTAGTAAAATTATAGTAACAGTAGATTTCCAACCTCTTTATCCTGCATATATTTTGTCCAAGTTATATCTGAAGGATTACTCTAATCTTCATTTCAAGAAATTTGATGGAAAGAAAGGCAATACTAATGAGTACATGGTTGGTTTCATAGATAACTCGGATAGAGAACATTGAGGCTAAGAAAATTTTCAAAATCTCTCACAAATTGAGCATATTCATGGTTTGCCAATTTACCAGCAGGCAATCTCCCTATATGAGATGAATGAGTCGCAATATTTTACTCCAAATTCCTTATAGTAGAGCGTAAGTTAGATCTGTCTAATCTTTCTAGCATAACACAAAAAGAAAGTGAATCGTGCATAACTTACGTGAATAGATTCAAGGAAAAGACTTTAGACTACAAAGAAATCATCTCAGAGAACGAATTCATTCAGATGTGTATCAAAAACACACGAGCTAGATACAAAATTAACACTCAGAATCATGTCATTCTGAATTTTGCCGAACTAATGTTCAAAGTAAGCAATATTGAAGAAACAACAATGGAATTGTACAAATCTTTTGAAAGATATGGTGCTGAAAGTCGGTGTAAGCCATCCTTTTTTAAGCAAAAAGAAGAGGTCACTTTGGTTGAAAAAGTGTGTCAAGACAAAAGAAATCGACCAACCCTTCCCGAGATACCTCTAACTCAAAATCAAATCATTTCAATCATAAGAGCATGGATAAAAGACGAGATATTATGGCCTCAACTGGTCTAAACTCTGCCTACACCAGAAGAAATGAGGAATCACATATTCAAGTAGGTCATGCTACATTTGATTATTATACAGTACGAAAAACCTACCATGAAAAAGCTCAAAGAGGCAAAATATTTTCAAGCGAAAAGGAGAGGTCACTTTGGTTAAAAAAGTGTGTCAAGACACAAGAAATCGACCAACCCCTCCCGAGACCTCTAACTCAAAATCAAATCATTTCACTCGTATGAGCATAGGTAGAAGACAAGATATTATGGCCTCGACGGGTCCAAACTCCACCTACACCAGAAGAATGAGGAATCTTAAATTCTATTTGTTTCACAAAAAAATAGGTTATACTACATCTGACTGTTATACAATACGGAAAACCTACCATGAAAAAGCTCAACGAAATGAAATTTTATTAGGACAACAACAACAAAGAGCTGAAAATAATCCATTTCCTAACTATAGAAGAGGTTAAATAAATGTCTATGCCTCTATTAAGATAACTGGTGGAGAAAGCTAATAAACAACTATTAAGAAATCCAAAATTACCGTGGAATAATCTATTAAAGTCTCAAGTTTTGTAATGAGATAATATGAACCATTTTCAATAATTCACTGTGGTTTAGGCCCAAGTAAGTTTTCGATACTGGCCATAATAACTTTACAAACATATCCTTTATTGGGGACTGTTAGTTGTAAAATATTTAAGTTACAATAAATGGTTAGTTTCTATTTTTCTATACTTCTATCATATGGTACATGCAATTCATAAGCTTTAGTATTATAATATTTAATTGAGGTTGCATGAAATTGCAATCATTTTCTGACAACTTATACAGTCATACAAAATGCTATGGCAATCAATAAGGTGATCGAACTAAAGTAAGATTATGCAAAATGCTAAGGCTATAGATAATGTGACCTAGCTAGAGGAGGATCATGCAATATGCCATCAAAGCTAATCGACAATATGACTTAGTCAAAAGTAAAATCACGCGAAATACCAAAAACTATCGACAAAATGACCTAACTGGAATAAGAATCACGCAAAATGCTAAAGTTATCGAGAAAATGACTTGACTAAAACAGAATCATGCGAGATACTAAATATCTCAAGGTTATCGATAAGATGATTAATTTCAAAATAATATCAAAGATATTATATTCGTAGATTGTGTCCAATTAATTATTATGAAAACTCCCTCGTTAAATATTATATCTTGATATATAGCTAGTTTATTAATTATTATCTATACCAATAAATATTGGAGACTAATTGAAACTCTTATTAGTTTCTATTTTTCTTCTTCTTATCCCTAATAATTATTTTTATTTTCTCTTATATCTAAATGTGAAGTTTTGGTTTTTATATTGGACTAATCTCTCAATTTGCTAGCCAATTTCCTCCTCATAATTTATTGACATGAGATGCTCACAACAATTTAGAAGCAATAAACATTCTTCAGAAGAGCTACTCTCAATGACATCAGATGCCATTGCAAAGAACTTCTCTATTGGTAAGTAAGTTGAATTTAATGATTGAAGCTTCACATAAATTATTCTCAACAATACTCAAGCTCATCGCCAAAGTGTTGCTCACATGCAACGTACTCTTTTTCTATCCTAAAGATTTTTCTCATTGAGTTTTGGTCTACTAAGGTTTAAATAAGGCGTTGTTTAGGTTGGGCCAATCTAATAAAAATGTTTCAGTATGACTATCTGAATCCTAACTAGAGCAAGCAATCTATTATCCTGAGTTTATACAAAATTTCTATCAATTTTGAATTAGAAGAATATTAGATTATTTTATAGGTGGGTACCAACCTAGATGAGATGTATCTATATAGTAATGGTGCTTCATCTTTTCCTAAAAGTTTATCTATAAGTAGAAATTCTCTCTCCATACATTCGATACTTCTAAGGCATATCGAAGATCATGTTGAGAAAATTTACATTAACGAGCTCCAATGAATATTTACACTCATTGTAGCTCAAAGGACTTAATGTTTTGGAGTGTGATAAAATTTTATAATTAGTCATTAATTAAAAATATTAAGTTACAAATAATATGATAATTATATAATATATGGTCAATTAAAAAAATATGACATGCTACAGCTACATTAGACAAGAAAAAGGCTTTAACATTTTAAGGCAAGTGTCAATTTCTTATTTAAAAGTTACCAAAATTATGATGTCACATGTCATCATGCCATTTGTCATATTACCATGGGACTTTTTTACATATAAGTGTCATGCTCTACTTGTGACACAGTATAAGCCACTTGTTAAAAGCCTAACATTCAATTTGTATCTAAAGACACTTATTATGCTTAGGTGTAAAATTATGATGAGATTGTGAGCTCAACTTCACCTCTTCACCGTTTGCAACATCTATATATAAATATATATATATATAGAGGACCTATTATGCTTAGTGTAAAATTATGATGAGATTATGAGCTCAACTTCACCTCTTCACCGTTTGCAACATCTATATATATATATAGAGGTTACCAATCCAATAGGTATTTTTTTTATTTAATAGCTATAATGAAGTGCATGAAAAGACGTGTATTATTAATGCTCTTTTTCTTTTTTATTTTTTATAATAAAAAAATATACATACTAAATTTTCATTGGACAAATTGATACCTATGCATAAATAAAAAAATATATATATATATATACGGACATATGTCACTTTTGTATGAAATAACAAGCAAGAGCCATTCTCCCTCTTGCTTTATTCATATTATTCACAATTCTGAAAACTATTTCGCCCTTTTTACAGATCCACCATCACTCACTTATTTGTCCTTTTGTTCACAAACTCCTAATGTCCCATCATTTGCATGTTGTTCAATCCGAGGCTCATATCCATCTTCCTATATCAAAAATATATATTCCATATACATATATTCCTATACTCTCGTGCATATATCCGATTTCTAAAATTTCAATTTTACCATATATATCTTACATCTAATTTCTTTCACACACACACACACTATATATATATATATTATATAAATCTACATATTATTATTATTATTATTACAATTATTATTTTATAAATTTGGAAAATACTGAGCTGCTCACACATTATTCTTCTTGTTCTAAATATTGCTAGTAATATATATTGTATTAACCTTTATTCCATATACATATATTCCTATACTCTCGTGCATATATCCGATTTCTAAAATTTCAATTTTACCATATATATCTTACGTCTAATTTCTTTCACACACACACTATATATATATATATATATTATATAAATCTACATATTATTATTATTATTATTACAATTATTATTTTATAAATTTGGAAAATACTGAGCTACTCACCCATTATTCTTCTTGTTCTAAATATTTGCATGGTGCTAGTAATATATATTGTATTAACCTTTAAATTCTGTACTTTAAATATTACAGATCTGTAATTTTGAGTTATTTAGCAAGCTGATTTGTAGTGAATATAACCTTGTTTGCAACTGTTCACGTTAATTTCAGTATTTTATATTTTTGTCATTCATTTTCAATATTGTTTACTGAATGATTGGAATCACTTATATCAGAAAATTAACTATCTTTTTGTTTGTTTCTAATTATTTGGCTAGTATTACCTATGTCAGAAATACTTATTATCTAGCATGTGGTGATGATCATTGAAACCACACATGCCTATTTACTTACAGATTGAGCTGTTAAAGACACAATAATTTTCTGACACGTAGAATTATATTGCTATAATTTTGTATGTCATTTTCTCCATTTTCTACTATTATCTTGCTTATCATCAATTAAGTGTTGTTACACTTAATTAATTTCTGCCTAATGAAATTACAAAAAAGGCACCTGCAGAAGAACGTTTCGCTAATAATTAGTCTTGTGTCAATCTTACATGTTTATAGGTACATATGGTCGTGAGTGTTAGAGCTGTTTCTCACCAGCCGTCCACGTGTCTCGAACTGCTGATACTGTATTCTCCAACTGTCCATGTGTCCTTGCTGTCCCAAAGTCCTTTGAACTCCAAGCAAGATCGGAGAGGCGGGGGTGGCTACCTGCAAAGACTCTCTGATGCTTAAGTCAGTGGTTTATCTCTGATACAGGGTAGCAAGGAAAATATTTTAGTATGAATATCTCTCTATTTCTTGTTCACACACTTTTCTATATATATCTGTTTTCTTAAGCGTACATGCCCCATTCGGGAACGCATGGCTCTTATATATGTAGTCCTGAGATTGTGAACCGTGTGGTTCTCAATCTCAGGACTGAGTACCTTTCTCCTCAAAATCTTTCTCAGCAGTCACGGGCCGAGATTTCTGCGATCTCTTCTGTGCTGCTGTGGCCTGATTTTCGCCGCCTCCTACGGCTTCAATCTGTCAGGAGTAAGATTTGGGTAAATTGTCGTTCTGTCAGGACGGCTTGTCCCTGGCACACACCTACCCCGGATCGCATTAAATGCTCTGTTTGGGTCTAAGCCGTGAGTTGCTTTCCACTGTAATCAGTCGGAAGACCCTTGGGGCTTCTGACCCTCCCGACTGTCGAGATAAGAACTACTGTACCCAGGTGGCAGACCCTTGGGGCTTCCGACCCCTAGCTGTCGAGGTTGGGGTCAGACTGGGTTAGACCGTCCAGGACCAATGATGGGCTCGACCCTAACTTCGGATGGCCCAATAGCCGATTGTGAGATCACGTGCGACCCACGTGGCATTTCACGTAGTGTATGGCTCGAGAACGGGTCCCACAACTGCTCCCATTTCCCTACTTGATGGACTCGTGTCCATCAAGTGGGGAAATCGTCTCTCCGTTCCTCCAATCTGGGGGACGCACGTGGTTCCCTTTTCCTGATGTGAAGGTACGCCATCCCTCATCACGAGATCTGTTTGAATTTTGAAGTTCTGACTGCTCGGTTTCCCTTATTCTCCCCTTTTTCAGAAAAAAAAAAACTCTTTGGCTTCTCCCCTATAAAAACCGTAATTGTGTTCATTTGCCATTTTACCAAAATTTTCAATCATTCTAACCTCATAAAATCCTAGGGTTTCTGCTTCCTTCTCTTCTAAAGACTCTCACCCTCCCAGTCGTGTTTCGGAACAATGGCTTCAAACCAAAACTAGGAACTGCAAACCGTTATGGACTCAGAACTAGATTCGCTGAGGAAGCAGCTCTGCCTCCCCGGAGGAGTGACGCTTCAACGAGTTGAGAGCTCTGCAGACTGGTACCTTTGCCCTTGCGCCTCCGAGGGTTCCATCGTCCTGGGTAGGAAGCATCTGGACTGTCTGTGATTCCCTCTTCCTCCCCTAATCCATCAATTTTTTGCCTTGACGGGAATCTATCTGATGTAGCTGAATGCAAACGAGATTATGATTCTGATGGGGCTTTCTGCCCTTGTCAGTTATCTATAACATGCATATCGACCTGGAGGTGGTCATTTATGCTTATAAGCTTATTCTTATCCCCAAGAATGGCTCCTACCCCACCTTTTACCTCCAGCCGCTGCCTGGGCGCCACATCTTTTGGGGGTTGCCGCGGTCAGACAAATAATGGGACTCTCACGCCAAGCTTTATGCCGTTGGAGGGCGTGGTGCTCCCCTTGGGTGAACGGAGAGCATTTCCAAGTCCCCTTAGTCTTCCTGCAGAGTAAGTATTAGGTCATGCTCTTTGGGTCTGGGTCCTCTCTTGATATTATTGCTCATGTTACTTTGTCTTGTGCAGCCTCAGTAGAAGAAAGCAGGTTTGAGCTGCACCTGTCGGCTGGGCGGCTCAAGAGCCTGGAGGGGATCATAATCTTCAGCTCTCTGGGGGAATGCAGGCACATTCAAGCCGTCCTCAATCCCCTGACGATGAACCTGATGCCCAGGATGGTCTCATACCTTCCCTTCCCTTTGGATACCTGGGTCATCACCAAGCACCTGAGGAGTCGACTCGATGCTTCTGCCCTGAACTGATTTTGCCCGGACGAAAGCGACCGGATCACCATGGTGAGTCGGCAGGTTACGGCTTCAAGCCAGTTGGCGGGCAGCAACGATCTGGTAGCACCGTCCAATTACGAGCTCGAGGAGGCCGTGAGGCTTTTGGCCGCGGAGTGCGTCAGGCTCCGCCAGGAAGAAAACGCCGCCCCCAAAAGGGTTAGGGGTGAGTTTATTTTTAAATCTTTGAATCTTTGTGGGACGGGCCGCGACCGCAAACTAATCTCATTGTTTGTTTTTCACAGATTCTGAGACGGGCCCGTCAACCGGCCCCTCTCCCATCAAAGGGGGTGCCACGGCATCAAAAGCTCAAGCCAAGGCATCTGCTGGCCGGCACCTCGTGGTGCATTCGGGAGGAGCAAAACCAGTGGTTCCCCACTCCGACGCTGACGGATCTCCACCCGGGGGATCGTCTGCCATCCTGGTCGTGCGTGAGGAAGAGACGACGCCAAGTCTGACTGGGGGGTCTGCAGCGGTGATCTCGCCCACCCCTGACTCCGGTTCGAAATCGAGTGTTGTTAGCCTCGGTGGAGAGATCGCCGAGCTCAGTGGGGGAGTTCCGAGATTGAAGTCCAGACTCTCCTCCCTTCCCCCGGTCCCTACAAAGCGGCAATGCGAGGTCGGCTCATCCAAGAAGGGCAGGGTCTTCCTTTTGTTTGACAGTGACGAAGATGGGGCGACGTTGACCCTTCTAAGGAGAAAACGGTCAGCACGCGGCGGCCAGCCCAAAGGAGGTGCACCGTCCCCCACTGTGGTCGACGGCGTTCCTGACAGCTCTGGACCTCCTATGGTCCCTGTCGCCCTTGCTCTAGAGACGTTCCTGACGAGCGGGGAGGACGCCCTTATGGCCAGTGAGGCGGGGCCGTGCTCTCCGGGTGTGGGCAACACTCGAGGGGAGGGTCCAGCCACGGAGCCGGAGCCGGAGCCGGAGGCCCTTACATCAGAGAATGTCGAGCTTGTCACTACCCACACTCTCGCGCAGTTTTGTTACATTCGGGTGCTTTTATGTTTTTCAACATTTTTGGTAAACGCTGACCCCTTTCTTTGTTGTCTAACTTGCAACTGTCCGCCATCTAGTCTTTCTACTCTGCTCGCGTTAGGGACCTGACCGAAGAGCTGAGCTCCTGTTCTGCACTAGCCGAGCGCAGCGAGGCTGCCCTCGCCGAATTGAGGTCTGATTTTGATGTATATCAGGGCCTCGAGGAAGCGAGAGTTAGCAGCGCGGTGGCGCACGCTCTGAGTATCGAGAGAGCCAGAAGTGAGGAGCTAGCTGCGAGATTGGCTCAGGCGGAGTCCGACAGGCTTGCCCAGTCCGAAGCCGCTAGGTTGGCTCAGGGCAAGCTGAGGATCAAGGAGCAAGAGCTACAGAGTGCGGGGGCAGAGATGGGACTGGCCTTTATCGCTCGTGACCAGGCTGTTGAGAACACCAAGGAAGCGAGAAAAGCCGAGGCGGCAGCCAAGCTAGAAGCCCATGCTCTGCAACGCAGACTTGATCGGTCCCATGAGGTAAACCAATATCTCTTTCTAGACCATAAAAATCTAATGGGTGCTCAGGTGGAGATATCTCGTAAACATTGCGAAGACCTCACTGGTATTAACTCTTTATTGGTCGACTTATCGCAGCGGCAGGCAGAACTCAGATTGGCGGCGCTGAAGGATAGACTGGCCGATGCGGAGAAGTTAAAGGCAAGGTACCAGAAGTAGGTGGACATTCTTTCTGCGGAAAGTTACAGGTCTGGCTGGGAGAATAGAAAGTTTGAAAACCATGCTGAGGTGGTGACGCTAGACCAATTTGACGATCAAAAAGGCATCGAGAGGGACCACTACTCCATCAAGCACTACATGCAGCAGTTCGGGGACGAGATCAGAATTATATACCCAGCTGACGTGCTGGAGATGCTTGCTGCGGAGAAGGATGGGCCCTCTATATCTGCCCCTGGTACCGCAGAGCTTATCCCTGCTTCTGGTCTACCAGATCGAACTTCGGAAGCCCTGGACATTCAGCCTAGCCTCGGGGTCTCAACTGGTGAAGGGTCTGGCGCGGTCGTCGTATCTAGTGATGAATCTGATCCGGCCACGCCACCCTTCTCTGAGGCTGGTCCAAGCACTGGGGTTGGTCGCGCCTCCTCGGACGGAGGTAACTAGGACCCCCAATTCTGTATATTTGTAAAGATAATCATTCATTGTAACCCTTCGAATAAATGATAAAGAACGCACCACCATTTTTAGACTGTTTTCTTTCGCATCCGGCTGTTTGTATAAATAATTGTAAGGACTCGATTTCAGATTATTAGTGAGCCTTCCTCGGGTCATGATTATTTGGACTAGCTTCAGAAATAGGGGTGCAAGATTTGGCTCATCCGGTTTTGCTAACTCTCGTTATAACTTGTTTTGGCAGAGTTTGACCCTCGTGTGTGGCTAGATTTCTCTGACCCCAAATGGGACCGTGCTCGGAACCAGCTCCAGGGATTGGTCGACCATTGCTTAGACCCGTCATTGCAGAGGAGAAGGCCCGGGCTTGGCTCTTACTCGCAAGTAGGGCTCCTAGGTGCTCACCACCATTATCTGTGCACTTTGTATTTTTAGGACAATAAATAGGCTTTAATCTTGATTCTTGCTTTCACGTTTGGTTTGTCTCTGGACTACTTCCAATGGGTAGACTCCAAATCTGTTCACATCCTGACCATACAAAGATAGATCTTTCCCTGGCTGGAGTCTGTTTTCCTTTAACTTTTCGTGTAGTCAAAACAATCCTTAGGGATGGTCCACTTCCAACGGGTGGATTCTGACCCTGCCTTCCTCTAGCTCCTCGTGTAGCTAAAAGTGTTCCTTTGGGGGTCCGATAGCTAGCTTTTTGGTTACCACGCCCCTTTTTCCTTTGTGCGTTTTCTTGGGTCATCGACAAGTGTCTTTTTGCATGATTCGACTCCCAGAGTACGATCGTTTTCGAGTTTTGCTGGCGAGTTTTTGGTGCGCAACTATCTCCTCTTCGCACGTTTTCTCGGGTCGTCAATGAGCGACGTGAGTCCTAGAGTGCGATCTTTTTCGAGGTCTGCTGGCAAGTTTTGCTTTGCACAACAGTTTACTCTTCGCACGTTTTCTCAGGTCATCGACGAGCGACGTGAGTCCCAGAGTGCGAGCTTTTTCAAGGTCTGCTGGCAAGTTTTTGCTTTGCACAGCAGTTTACTCTTCGCACGTTTTCTCGGGTCATCGAGGAGCGACGTGAGTCTCAGAGTGCAAGCTTTTTCGAGGTCTGCTGGCAAGTTTTTGCTTTGCACAGCAGTTTACTCTTCGCACATTTTCTCGGGTCGTCGACGAGCGACGTGAGTCCCAGAGTGCGAGCTTTTCTGAGGTCTGCTGGCAAGTTTTTGCTTTGCATAGCAGTTTACTCTTCGCATGTTTTCTCGAGTTGTCGACGAGCGACGTGAGTCCCAGAGTGCGAGCTTTTTCGAGGTCTACTGGCAAGTTTTTACTTTACACAGTAGTTTACTCTTCGCACGTTTTCTCGGGTCGTCGACGAGCTACGTGAGTCCCAGAATGTGAGCTTTTTCGAGGTCTGCTGGCAAGTTTTTGCTTTGCACAGCAGTTTACTCTTTGCACGTTTTCTCGGGTCGTCGACGAGCGACGTGAGTCCCAAAGTACGAGCTTTTCGAGGTCTGCTGGCAAGTTTTTGCTTTGCACAGCAGTTTACTCTTCGCACATTGTCTCGGATCATCGACGAGCGACATCAGTCCCAGAGTGCGAGCTTTTTCGAGGTCTGCTGGCAAGTTTTTGCTTGTGCAACTGAGGCGTGGGGTCTGCTACTATGGGCGGACCCTTTTCCGTAGTTAGCCTAAAATATTGGGTCTACCTCTGTGGACGGACCCTTTCCGTAGCAGCATAAAACGATTGGTCTGCCTTTGTAGGCAGACCGCCTTTTCCGTAGCAGTCCAAAATACGAATTCATGCAGCAAAAAATGAACTTGACCTGTTTTGGATTTAAACTTTTCAATAATATAAGCATTCACATGGTCTTACATCATAAGTATGTGCCTTACACGTGATACTTCTTCAAGTGCTGAGCATTTCACGTGTTCGGCACGTTTTTCCCCGTTTTCAGTTCCTTCAGGATATATGCTCCATTGTCAAGTGCTTTGATTACTTCATAGGGTCTGACCCAATTAGAGTCCAGTTTCGAGAAATTCCCTGTTCTAGCTTTCAGGACCCAATCTCCGGCGTTAAATCGTCGGACACTAACCTTTTTCGCAAAGTAGGACCTAACTTGCTGGTGGTATGAAGCCAAGTAGACCAAAGCCATGCTTCTCATTTCTTCCAGGGGGTCTGTGTTACGGCTTAACTGGCGTTCGTTTAGGGGGGAATCTTTTACCACTTCGGAGCGGAGGGTCGGGAGGCCGACCTCGGTCGGGATCACAGCCTCTAATCCGTAGACCATGGCGAACGACGTTCTCCCAGTAGATCTCCACTCTGTGGTTCGATGGACCCACATAACGGCCGGCAGTTCTTCTAACCACTTGCCTTCAGCCTCCTGTAAGTTCTTTTTGATGTTGCTGAATATGGCTTTGTTCATCGCCTCTGCTTGGCCGTTCCCCTGGGGGTAGTTCATGGAAGAGAAACTGAGCCTTATATCGTATAGCTCGCATAACTCCTTAAGCTTAGTATTTTAGAACTGCGCACCATGGTCGGCGTGTATCTCATTTGGGATCCTGAATCGGCAGATTATGGATCCCGAATCGGCAGATTATGTTCTTCTAAATGAAATTAATCGTATCTACCTTATTAACTGTCGTGTAGGCTTTTGCCTCTACCCACTTGGTAAAATAGTCCATGGCCAGCAGGACATATCTCTTTCCTCCTGGACTTCTGGGGAGCTCCCCGACGACATCCAGACCTCACTTGGCGAACGGCCAGGGAGTTATGTTTGAATGAAGAATCTCCACGGGCTGACGTTTCATCGGGGCGAACCTCTGGAATTTATCACATTTTTTTACAAATTTGGTTGCCTCCGTCATCATGTACGGCCAAAAGTATGCGGCCGTTAGAACCTTGTGGGCGAGGCTACACCCGCCAGAGTGATTGCCACATACTCCCTTGTGGATTTCTTCCATTAACTTTTGCGCTTCGACGGGGCCTATGCAGCGTAGTATCAGACCCATTGTCGATCTCCTGTATAACTGTTCGCCCACCATTGAGTACCTAGTAGCTTTTAATCTGACTGACCTCACTTCCCGGGGGTCTATGGGTAGGTTCCCTAACGTCAAATATTATGTGATGGGCCTCATCCACCCTTCGTCAGTAGCGCTAGTTGTGAACACGTGGTGCGCAGGGGTCTGTGGGGGGTCTGTCATGCTCCCGCTGTCTAAAAGAACCTCTATGCTTTCAGCGGTGCCCCCGATTGATGCATTCTTAGCTAGCCCGTCAGCCCTCTGGTTCATCTCCCTGGGGACTGATTCGATACTAAAATTGCCAAAGCGAGCTTTTGTCCCCATCATTTTAGAGAAGTACCTGTGCAACCTCGGTTCTTTTACTTCAAAGTCCCCCCTGACCTGACCCGCAATTAACTGCGAGTCGGTCTTCATGGCGATGTCCTCTACTCCAAAATGTAGTGCCAACTCGAGGCCTTGCAACAATGCCTCGTACTCCGCCTCATTGTTAGTCGCATGGAAACTGAGCCTCAATAATTTCTCAACCCTGAGGCCCATTGGGGTCTGCAGGACTATCCCGATTCCCGATCCTGAGGCATTCGTGGATCCGTCCGTGTAGAGCGTCCAGGCTGAAGGGGGGTGAAGCTGAGACATCTGATTCAGGTCATGCTGCTCTCCAAAGGATTCGATTTCCACCAGAAAATCTGCCATGACCTCCCTTTCTTTGCCATTCGAGGCTGATACTCGATATCGTATACCCCCAGCTCGATGACCCACTTGGTCAATCATCTCGACAGGTCTGGTTTGGCCAAAATTTGGCGGATAGGGAAATCCGTATACACAGTGACTGAGTACGCCTCAAGATACTGCCGGAGCTTCTTTTTAGCATTGACCAGAGTGAGGACCAGCTTTTTCTGCCACACTGTATCGGGTTTCGGCATCTAGGAGCATGCGGCTTATAAAAAACACCGGCTTCTGTTTACCGTCTTGCTCGATGAATAGTACGGTACTGATCGCTACTTCGGACACCGCTAAATAAGCATACAGATACTCCCCTTCCGATGGGGAAGCTAGGATAAGTGGGTGACTCAGATACAGCTTGAGGTCTGCCAGTGCTTTGTCCTGTTCTTCCCCCCAGATGGCTGTAGAGTTTTTCTTCAGGCATTGGAAGAAAGGCTTGCATCGGTCGGACATCTTGGATACGAATCGGCTGAGAGCGGCTACCTTCCCGGCCAGGCGTTGGACCTCTCGAATGGATGAGGGTCTCTGCACATTCGCGATCGAGGTCAGCTGGGTCGGATTTACTTCAATACCCCTCCGGCTCACGATATGCCCCAAGAATTGCCCAGAGGATACCCCAAATGCACACTTCTTGGGATTCAGATGCATCTGATGCTGCCTCAGGATCTGAAAACATTCGTCCAGGTGCCCTAGATGGTCTGAATCCTCTCTACTCTTCATGACCATGTCGTGATGTAGACCTCCATAGTCTTTCCTAGCAGCCTGGCGAACATCTTATTCATGAACCTTTGGTAGGTTGCCCCTTGTTCTTCAGGCCAAATGGCATGCGCTTGTAGCAATACAGACCTCGCTCTGTGATAAAAGCCATGTGGATCTGGTCTTCCGCGTACAGGGGGATCTGGTTATATCCAGAGTAGGCATCCAGAAAGCTCATCCTGTTGAATCCCGCCGTCACTCTACCATTTGGTCGATTCTTAGCAAAGGGAAACTATCCTTCGGGCAGGCCTTGTTCAGGTTGGTGAAATCTATGTAAATACGGTCGTCGCCGTTTTTCTTTTTCACCACTACCGGGTTAGAAACCCACCGCGGGTATACGCATTCCCTGATACCGCTCTCCAGTAGCTTTTCTACCTCCTTGTTGATCGCCCTGTTTTTCTCTGGTGCGAATCTTCGGGGTTCTGCCTGACCGAGGGGAAATGGGGGTCTATATTCAGCCGGTGATAGGAGTGTGCGGGGTCTATCCCTGGCATATCATCATGGGATCACGCAAAGACGTCCTCATTCCGCTTTAAGAATCCCTCTTTCAAAGGGACCGCTACCAGCTCCTCGATCGTGGATTGCGGACCGTCAGACTCTTCTTCGATTTGCCTCATGTACACTGGTAGGCGGTCCTTTGATTGCTATCCGTCTTCAGCTGCGGTGCTTGCGCTCACGTCGGCTCCCCTCAGGGCGGCTGAAAAGCATTTTCTTGCAGAGGCCTGGTCTCCCTTGATGTCAATCGTGTACGTACCGTTCTTTGATTGACATCTTAAGACCTGATAGAGGGTGGAAGTGACCCCATGCATGGCGTGGATCCATCCCCTCCCCATGATGACGTTGAAGGAGGACTGGCAATCAATGACGACGAAATCCATGTCCAAGCATTTCTCGGCTGCGCAGACAATAAGGGTCACGACGCCCAAAAGGCAGACCCTTGTACTGTCGAAAGTGATCAGCGGTTGACAGGTTGGCCTGAGTGCGCTCCTATCCAGACCCATATTCTCGAATGTGCTAAGGAATAGGATATCGATACTGCTTCCACCATCGACCAAGACCCTTCCGACCAATGCGGAGCCGATCTATAGTTTGATCACCAAGGGATCGTCGTGAGGATGGCGCACCGTGGTTAGATCCTGCTAGGTAAAAACGATGGGGGCGACGGATGTGCAGCCTTCCCCCGACATCAAGTGGTTGACGGAGTGTCCCATCCCCCTCAAGCGCTTCGCCCTACCCTCGGCTCTTTTAAGGCATTTTTCTTTTTCCTCTTGGTCGTGGGTCGGCTCTGGCCTGCCCACAATAGTCGGCACTATCCTAAGGGTCTACTCTCCTGACCCAGAGGCTTGAGCCTGCTTCCCTTTTTCAGTCCTGGTGATGTCTTGCCGCGGCTGGGCTTCGTTGCTTTTCACGTACTGCTTCAACCTGCCAGCGTGGATCGCCAACATGACCTGAGCATAAAGGTTGCGGCAGTGGACGGTGTCGTGTCGGAAGTCCTTGTGGAATTGGCAGTACTGGTTCCTATTCTTTATATGTTCGGGGATGCCAGATTTGGGTGGGTCCTTGAAAATGCCCCTGTCCCTATTTTGGAGGTAAATCACGTCGATCGGCATGTTAAGCTCGTACTTGGGCAGAGGATCACGGGTCGTCTTCCTCCTCTTGCCTCCTTCCAGACCGTCTTGGACAGGGACTTCCTGCTTCGGGGTCGGCCCTTGGCCTGGTGAGGGCCTCTTCATCCCTTGCGGGGCCGGGGATTGTACTGGCATCGTTGTTACTGCGGCAGAGGTCTTGGGCACCTTCTGGTGGCTTTCCAGCACCCTGAATACCCCTTCCGACTTTGCCTGGATGTCCGCCATATCGTACGGAAGGTTTAGAAGGAGGTGGTCTGACAGCTTTGATCCTGGCTGCAGGCTCTGGACAAACGAACCTGTGGCTTGGACCGAGTCTGCGTTATGGACCAGTGACATTACCTCGAGGAAACGCGAGAGGTACTCCCACGGGGATTCATCTGCAGCCTACTCTAAACAGTCTAGGTCTCGCATGGTTTTTTGTTGTCTTCGGATACCTACGTACTGTTTCAGGAAAGTCTGTAGAAGTCTTCGAACCCGTTTATGGACTTTTCTGGGAGCTGCCTAAACCATAGCAGGGCTGGTCCCACAAGGGTCGTAGAGAAGACTTTACAAGTCACAACCTCGTCCCTGGTCTCTAAGGCCATCTTCTACTGGAAGTGGTATATGTGGTCGAGGGGGTCAGTCTTTCCCTCGAACAGCCTGAAAGTCGGGGTCGTGAAATCCCTCGGCCTGGGTTCCATCTGGATCCAGTCAACGAAGGCCGTCCGGTTGATGCCTCGCACAGTTTGTTCTGCCAGATCATCGGGGGTCTGGCTATAATGATTGCTGAGTCTCTTACCCAACTCTACCATCATCTTTTGCTTCCAGTCGGGGGGCGTACCGCCAGGGCTTTCATGGTGTCTTCCGCCCGTTGCCCTTCTGGTTTGGAAAGGTCTCGACTGACTTTGCCGTACCCCCTGCATCCGCGACCTGGATGGGGCAGGAGCTTCTCCCCGCGGTTGGCTTCCAAACTCTTGTTAGACTTCTTCGTCGAAATCTTCCCTCCGCTGGGTCCTATCTTCACTTGCCAGCAAACCTTCGAGGCGAGCGTTATCTCTGCGACCTCGTCCCTTAAACCTAGGATGGCCTCGTGGGCCATCTCTGCCTTCCTGTTTGCTTCTGCTAGGGCGGCAAGCATTTGATCCAAATTCTTCCCCAGATCAAGTCGTTCTTCTCGGGAGCTTCCTTTGGCGTCGGGACGTGTGCTCCTGGTTGTCATTCTTGAGGGTGCCATCGGATGTTGTATGGCTTTTTTGTTCAGAGAGAGTGCGGTCGTGAGTCTCTGACTCTTTTTCCCATGCTCAACCTTTTTCCCACAGACAGCACCAAATTGTTGGAGCTGTTTCTCACCAACCGTCCACGTGTGTCGAACTGCTGATGCTGTATTCTCCAATTATCCACGTGTCCTTGTTGTCCCAAAGTCCTCTGAACTCCAAGCAAGATCGGAGAGGCGGGGGTGGCTACCTGCAAAGACTCTCCGATGCTTAAGTCAGTAGTTTATCTTTGATACAGGGTAGCAAGGAAAATATTTCAGTATGAATATCTCTTTGTTTCTTATTCACACACTTTTCTATATATATCTGTTTTCTTAAGCGTACATGCCCTATTCGGGAACGCATGGCTCTTATATATGTAGTCCTGAGATTGTGAACTGTGTGGTTCTCAATCTTAGGACTGCGATATCTTCTGTGCTGCTGTGGCCTGATTTTCGCCGCCTCCTACGGCTTCAATCTGTCAGGAGTAAGATATGGGTAAATCACCGTTCTGTCAGGAGTAAGATTTGTCCCTGGCACACACCTATCCCGGATCGCATTAAATGCTCTGTCTGGGTCTGAGCCGTGAGTTACTTTCTACTGTAATCAGTCGGAAGACCCTTGGAGATTCTGACCCTCTCGACTGTCGAGATAAGGACTACTGTACCCAGGTAGCAGACCCTTGGGGCATCCGACCCCCAGCTGTCGAGGTTGGGGTCAGACCGTCCAGGGTCAGTGATGGGTTCGGCCTTAACTTCGGACGGCCCAATAACCGATTGTGAGATCACGTGCGACCCACGTAGCATTTCACGTAGTGTATGGCTCGGGAACGGGTCCCACAGTGAGTATCAAGTAATCGCATCACAATCAAATAATATTCAAGACTAGCTACAGGTTTTAACAAAATTTTGATATATATATATATATATATACGAATTTTACATTACAAAATATTCTCATTAGAATTCTTTTAATTTTTAAGAATAATATTGTTGGTGCGTACTATCTCTAATCCTAATTTTATGTTATAAACAATTATAACTCTGTAATTGGTACAACGTATGGTATGTAAAGAAGAGTAACGTCCTAGGGCACTACCCTTGTAACTCTATAATTGGTACAACATAAAATATGTAAAGAAGGGTAATATTACGAGACACTAGCTTATAGTATCCAATATCATTTGACGAATAGACTTGTTAATTTGTTATATTAAGTGATTATATCAGATTAATTATGAGTCTCATATTACAATCAATCAGTGACACATAAAGCAGTGCTGAGTAACACCGAAAGTAGCATTTTTAACTCCTTCAAAGTGAATTACGATGACCCACAATTAATAAATAAGATTCATAATATTTTCACGATTTGGTTGAAAAATGAGACTCGTTAAAAAAAAATGAAAATTGAATTAGAATTTTGATACCTGTGCGTAATACTCAATTCAATTTCAATTGGGTAAGTTTAAAACCGGAACCTTGACCTAATCAAGGTTCCTTTTTCTTACGGACAGATGAGAAATGTTAGTTTAGAAAAGCAAAATTCTTTTGTATGTTTGTCCGGTGGATCAACAATAATAGAATGATTATTCTATTAGAAAAAGTGAAAGAATAAACAAAAAAGAGTTGATTATTCTATTAGAAAAAGTGAAAGAATAAACAATAAACAGACTTAGCCCATTAAGAAAGAAAGAAATGAAAAGAAGTAATAATAATAAAATAAAATTAGCATCATCGGCATTTTCCCAGGTTTCCAAATTGTAGGCCCGTGCTCAATTGACTTTTTTCGCATATGTTTTTTCTTTTCATGTCGCACGTAGATGCATGAAATGTTTCCACACATAACCTTTCGTTTTCTTCCCCCATAATGTTTAATAACTTCCAATTTAGAACTACACCTTCGTTCCTCTTATTTTTAATATTTTTTTATACATACATTCGGTCTTTTCAACAATGTATGAAAAGAACATGTAAGTTGTGCTTTACAAGTCTTTCAAAAAAAAAATTATGTTTTACAAGTAAATGTTGTTAATATATAATGTAACTTAAATAATATATATTTTATTCTTCCAACAACTTTTGGACATTTGACAACCTTCCCATTACTGCACTTTTCTGGTTTTTTCAGTTATTTTAATCTTAACCAAAATTGAAGTGTTGAAACGGTCACGATGCCTTTTCCCCCGGTTAAAACATACCATGTAGACTCAAATTATTGGGAATTGCTGGATGGCCTTTTTTTTCCCCCCCTTCTCCCTCTCTCTCTCTCTCTCTCTCTCTCTCTCTCATACATGCTTGAAGTAAAAAACTCATCTGATCCGTAAAACCCATTTTTCCTGTGATTGTTATAAACTAACAATTTGTTTTCTTGTCACATATCGAACAAGCGTTATATCCTATGATAGAAAAGAATACTCAAATAGGTTCCCATATTCATTGATTATGCATAATAAGATTGCTTTGAGAAAGATCTTCATTAATAATTATTAACACCATCATTCAATAAAATGTTCAAATCATCGAGCAATTAGACAAATACACATTAGTGTCATGATTATTAATTTGTCTAAGTCCTAAAATTAATACCGTTAGAAATATAAATTTTAGTTAAGCATATCATTATTTTAACACAATATCCTCTATGCATATGCCGATCAACCTAATGGTATGTTTGGTTGGTTGGAATGGCCTTTGAAATAGAACGGTCATTCCTTGTCAAAATCTACTCTATTATTTAGTTGGATTTTAAAGTATGGAATCAAGATTCGTTTGATTTTTTCAGAATCCTAAGATCATTACGATCGTTATAATATTTATTCTATTTAATTACACTAATTTAACTAAATAATAAAATATTATTTTTATTCTCATTCTAATTTATCACTCTCGTTACCATTTTTATTATATTTTATCAAACCAAATATGAGCTTAGGGTAATTGGGTAACTTCACAAATCTGTCGAGTTGCACTAGTTTTGTCGAGTTGCACTAGTTTTTCCTTGTATATAAAGGACATTAGCACCAATTTAGAGAGGTTGGTATTACACTTGCATAGAAATCCACAAAAGTCTGAGAAGTGTAAAATTGTCCAACTTTTTTTTTTTTTTTTGTATTATTTGTTTTTTATGATACTGAAAATTTATAGTAGTTGAACATAGATATAATTCTTACATAGAGATTGAACTATTATAAATCTCATATGTGCTTGTGTTACTTTTTGTTTTATTACCCTCTTTCATAAATGATTAAGACATTTACAAATATGCTAATTTGTGATTGGTACAACATAATATCAACTAAATTAAAAGGTTAATATCAGCTAGGATCCCCAACTTTTACCAGACATATCACTTAAGTCTCTATTTTTTACTTTTGTAGCATTTAACACCCCAACCTTACTATATTTGTAACACATTTGTCCTTTTTTTAATCTCCGCTTGTTTATACCGTTAATACACATGTGCATTGTACGTGGTCGAAAATCTAGAGGCTTCCAAGTTCCAAACCTAGAACCCTCCGTACCCATCTTTTTCTTCCTTTTCTTACCCTATTTTTCTCTCTAAAATTTCTTGCCCTTTCTCATCTCATTCTCTCAGGACCCAAACATTCACATAACTAATACTCCTCATTCCAGAAACTTATTTTCTATTTCCGTATCTTTCTCTAAATCCAAAGCTTATTTTCAATGGCGAAGTAGGAAGGAGGCAATAAGTGATGGATCATGGAGGACATACCAAACGATGCCGTTTCATATTGATTTGGTAATGTGCCGAGAGCGAATTGCCTCGAATGGAGCCAAAACTTCCTAACAAATCTTCTCTCCAACCTTACTGTCCTCGATGGCGAATGTAGTCTCTTCGTCAATACCAAAAAACTCAACAACTATTTTCATCCATTGATTGGTCTTTATCCTTACTAATTAAAATTTCATTCATAGAATCTTCAACAGACCACCTTCACATGGGAACCTTCATAAAACAAACCGTTGATTGTTTTCTACAACAGATCAGTTTCTCTGTTTTCAATATTCCTCTTATTGATATAAATCCCAAAAAGAATAACCATTTTTGACTGACTAAAAAGTATTAAAAAAAGAACTATATATATATATTGTTTTTTAATTTTAGTTCTCAACAATTTCACTATAAGAAATCATAGGCTTATTTTTCAAAGTCTTTGTGAGAAAAAATAAAAAAATAAAACGACAAAAAGATCTAGCTATTTTGTTAGTTACTTCTTTTGTGAGAGACCAGGATGCTTATGTGGCAAAGGAAGAACCAGGAGGGGTAGAAGACAACTAATGCCTCGAACCTGGAGCTGAATTGTGGACCATGTGATTTAACGGCAAAATTAATCAGATATTGAAAAAGGAACTAACGTGTTACAAATATGGGAGCTAAATGTTACAAAATAAAGAATAATAACTTAAGTGGTACATGCGGTAAAGGATGGGACCTAGTTGATGTTAACCTTAAATTAAATAATATTAATATATATATTTTATTATGTATAAGAATTTTTTTTAGTTATTAGATCATTATATAACGATAATTCAATAACTTATTTTATCATGTATAAGGATTTTTATTTTATCATGTATAAGGATTTTTTTTAGTTATTAGATCATTATTTAACGATAATTNATTATTAATATTATTTTTTTTTTATCATGTATAAGGATTTTTTTTAGTTATTAGATCATTATTTAACGATAATTCAATAACTATAATAATGTACATAAAAAATTTATATTATTAATATTATTTTTTCTCGTATTTTTTATTATAAAAAATATATATAATAAATTTTAATTGAATAAAAAAAATGCTTACTAGATTCGTGCATCTCTCTTTATATATTTAGTTTGAATAAGCTAACTCATATTATACAACCTATTTAAAAGATGACAAATTGGTAAAGAAAGAGGGAGAATGTCAACTCCTTGTTGTAATTTAAAATTTCTGTTCTAGTTGATATTTATATGAATACTCCATGTGTAATAAAGTTAATTATATTTTTACGTTTTATATTTTGATTGTTTGTTCATTTCATACTATATTTTAATTATTATCAATATTTACTTTTATATTTAAAACTTGTAACGCCTATAGATTTAAAATTTAAAACAAATTTATAACTTACATGGGTCAAACACTAATTTTGATTATTGAGTTCACTAAAATACTCTTAAAAATTTTAAATATATATTTAAACAAGAATAATTCAAATTTAAAAGTATTAAAATTAATAACTATATGAATAATTTTTTTAAAAAAAATTGCATTTTTTTTAATTTAAGTTTTTTAATATTTACTATTTTAGTTATTAATTTTAATTTATTTTAAATTTAAATTATTTTAAAATATATTCTAAAGTTTAAACCTATATTTTGGTAAATTCAATAGTCAAAATTAGTGTTTGATTTAAAAAGAGTATATATTTGTTTCAAGTTATAAATTTGAAATTAAATATTAGTAATAACAAAAACAGAAGATATAAATTAAATGTCAAAATGTAAGATATAAAAATATAATTATCACATTCCTTTCTACCAAATTGCACTGAGATCAACCAAATATGATCTGTGACAGATTTCCCACTACAAAATTCTTCTTAAAACAGCAAAGATAATGACTGAATTCAATTGTAGTCCTATAAATTTCTTTTTCTTTTGTTGGAGAAGACTAGTTATTTGAACTTAATATATGACTAATTTCAAAAGTTTATAATTAAATACTTAACTCGTTTAATAATAAAATGAAAAAAAAATAAAAATACAATGTATTCCACTAAAACTTAAAAAAAAAAAATATTTAGTTATAATTTTTAAAACATGAACCTCTATTTATACTGATCATCGACCTAATTTTCTCAAAAAAAAAAAAAAGAAGTGTATAATTTTTTACTGCTGTATAAGTGTGAACTCCACTAATTAATCAAAGAATGACGCTGTACATTGCCAATCCAACTCTGTAACAATGCTTTAAATTTCGTTTTTCACACACAAATTTATGGTATACATAGAATGCCCCTCTCCACACTTTTTTTTTTTCTTTTTTTTTTTTGGGGGGGGGGGGGGTGAATATGTTTGGCATAAAAGAACTCAAAAAGAATGAACCTCTTGTGTATGTACCCAGTTTTCAGCCTGTTACAGCCATTTACTTGCATCATTTTTTGGGATGATTGTGTCAACAATAACAAGGCTATTCCAAGAAAACCGCAATCAAATTTGTCAAGCCGTTGTCCATCGTATCTCAACGTGTATAATTCCATTTTTCGAATTAATCAGATGGTATTTCTCATTGATTCGTCCGTTGTCAACAACATCCCTCAGATTTATTTCTATGTGCCCCAACGACTCCTACAAGATCAAAATCTGTGAAGCATTCCATGGTGTGTGGAGAAACTTGCATTATAAGAAACCGAAGTAAATGATGGAAAAACTTACCTTTGACATAAAACTAATGAGTCCTCTCTTGCTCAAGACTTCAAAATGAATCTTCTCATTCAAAGGAGGCTCCTCAAGCATGAACTGGAATTCCTCGTTCCACAGTGGGTTACGAGTTCTTTTGACTGTCTGAACAGAAACAAAACGTGTCCGGATTAAGCAAAAAGGTCAAGTGAGATGCAAACATTGTGCATGATGTGAAGAGAAAAAGAAGGAGGAAAAAAGGGATACATCTTTGCATTTGATGCAACTCCTAATATTACTCGATACCCGAAAAGTTTTACCTTTGTTTTCTTTCTTTCTCCTCTAAAGAAGACCAAAGCATAAGGATTGTTGTGACTCTGACCCTCAACGTCCTCAGCGCTTTGGACTAAAACCGAAAGCAAACCTGCTCCACCAAAGGCTCCATCATCATCAGACGCCCTGTCGATACCACTTTCCTTTCTTCCATATGCATCCAAAGGTCCACTATTATATTTAATGCTGTTTTCTTTAAAAGGAACGAAAGTCAGCTCAACTTCGATTTGCCCTCGTTTCTTCTTCTCTCGAGAATCACTAAGGTTTGTGTCCTTGAGCAAATCAAGTTTGAACTCCTTTGTCTCATAAGGTGTCAGCAGTTTCAGGGGGATTGTCTGTACCCCCAACCTGTCATGCCCGCCAACCTATGAAGATCAGAAAATAATTAGAACCAATTAACTCCTAAGCTCATCATAAAATGCAAGACTAAACTAGAAAAAAATCTCTCTTAACTTTTTGCAGCTTTAAGAATGACTTCTAAAGACACTATTTGTCCTCGCGATTATTGGTTTTTGATCAGTACTATAAATGTTAAAATGAGAGTGACCTCATTTTCATGACTCAACATTTAAAACTTGAGAGAATGCTTCTTCAGCAACTATTCAGATGAACCTTTTCACTTGCACTGATAATCCTAACTTCCATGTACTTCATGGTAACACAATTAAGAAAGCTCAAAATCCTTAGTTCAATAGAAAATTTCTTAGCTGCATTAAACTTCGATTTAAAACGTATGAGAATTCCAAGTATCAGTTCCTTTCTTCTTTCCATTGTTTTGCTTTCAAAATTATATCGAATAAAGCGTAAGAGAAAATTAACCTTGTCCCAATCATAGACTTGTAATCGAAGAACTTGAGACTCCGGCTCCTTCACGATGAGTTTGAAGTTCTCATTCCACTCAGGGTATAAGGTTTTTTTCTTGATAGTGGTTTTCTTTGCTGGGAGATTCTCTCCTGTCAAGCTAAGTTTGACATAAGGATCAGATGCTCCTAAGAGGTCCTTCTTCAAGAGTTTATGTGCACGAACAACATTTACATGTAGAATCCCCACTGGCTTTTTTATTGCAGCTCTACATAAATAGAAAAGAATAATTTTTATGGAAAGGGTGGGGAAAAAAAAAAAAGAAGAACAGAAGCATTTTTCTATTCCTTGTTTTTCATTTCTTACTCACAATATGAAATCAGATAGGAAAATGAATATAAATTTTGGAAGAGAGTTGACTAAATGAGCTGAATTTCAAAAAAACTTACGTTGATGGATCAAGTATAGGTATTTCAAGAGTTTGTGGCCAGAGGTATAGGCTTGCAACTTGCCTTTGAATAGTCTCCTGTAGGAATTTTATATAGTCAGCTAGGTCATATACAACTATAGTCTACTAGCTAGCTTAGATCAATACCTGACTCCTAAAACCATGAAAGTATTACCAGTGCAGCACCTGAACAAATCGATATAGGCCCGGTATAGACATGATATCACCTCCTAATATTTCCAGACCAAAATCTACATGAGGCTGCAAATAAATCGAATAATTCATTGTACAAGAACCATTTTTAGCGCCCTAGATTAAAAGGGAAAAAGCAGCTAATAGATGTATAAAAGATCTACTTACTTTTTCCATCAAAGATACCACAATGTTTGAAAAACATGGAAAGGAAGGCACGAGAGGTTTCAGCGTTATCCTTGCAGTGGAAAAGATTTGTAAATCGACTAACTGTAAAGTAGAATAATCAGTGTTTCGGATAAAATGCATTTATTTCAGTAGCAGCAAAAGATACTACAAAGTACAGATTGTTTACGTGAGGTTCATCTTTAGGCTTATACTAACCCGAACTGTAATTTTTAGAGACAACAATTTTATCAACAAAGATATGCTGGGATTGCCAGCCCATCGAACTGGTGTTTCCATGACTAACTCCTTCTCATTTGTCTCATAAACTTTAAGACCTGCAAATTTAAAGAAAACCAAAATAACCAAGAGAAGCAAATGAGTCCCAAGGCATGACATTTGCTTTTGTAAAGTACCACGTAAAGAATTGTCACCACAGTCCTTATATATCTGTCTCCAATATCTCACTATATTTCAAACAGGTGGAGTCTGCTAATGACAGCAAGATCAACAAGCAGAAACACAAAGTGTTTCATTCCTGGAACCTTGACCGATTTGAAGGAACATGCACATAATCTATACTGACCACAAAGTGGTTCCCACGTAATAGAGAATTTAACAAACAAGCAATTCCATGTCCTCACTGGTAACTTTACATTTGAGCAACATGAATTGGGATTTGGTCAGACTAAAGTAAATGCCAAGATATGAAGTAAAAATAAGAATAAGATTGTGTTAGGCTCTTACCAGACTAGCTGTCACTAATGTCGATAGAAAAAATCACTTAATACTCGTAATCAAAACGTAGTTCTCTATAAATCCTTCAAACCAAGAACAGAGTAATTTCACCAGACCAGTGCTTTTGATAGGATATTTTTACAACACATTCTGCCCCAATGATTAGGATATTGCATTCTGCTCCAACAAACTAATTACTAAACAAGTCAAAAGATCCTGGGAGGATTAGACTTACCATATACTAAGGGAGGAAGATTTCCTAGACTTAAATTGTCAAACTCGATCGTTTCGATCAGAAACTTCCCAATGTACTCTTCAAATATAGGTTGTGCTGTACTTCTTATCATACCAGGAATTGCCTGTAAATATGAAATGAACTCGAGCTCACAAATTCAAAAGCAAAAGATAAAAAATTTTTATCACTTATAAAATCACCTTAGCAAGGTAAGGCCACATCTCTGAGATAACTTTATTTAACCAGTCTACCTGTCTCATTTAGATCATAACAAACGATCAACCACCCAAAAAAAGAAAATGAGGAGAGTAGAAATTTATGAGCAAGAAGATTTCTGAGAATGAAAACTGTTGTAATAAGGTCTAACAGCGATACTAACTCGATCATAATCAGGATTCTTCACCCATAATGGGATTTCAGGCAGAAGATCTTGCAAGGCACGTGTATCCAACTCATAAAGTGGTCTGACATTCGGATCCTGCAGCATTTAAAAATTCGATCTTTGCTAAATTTATGCACTCATGTTAGATTTTAACTAAAGTTTATTTCACATTCGATTACGATTACCTTAAAGTATTAGAATAAAACTTGGAAAATACATACTTTAATATTACGTAGAACAAAATCTTTTTACTTAATCCACTTTTCGCATTATTGGACTAATGAAATCAAATAAGGGTGTGAACAAACAGGAATAGAATCTTCACAGATAATTTTCCATTATAGGACTAATGTAATCAAATTAAAATTCAAGAATATATGCTGAGTTTTGAATAAACGGAAAAAAAAAAAAAGAATAAACAAGAATTTAAACACTATGATACCAAACATCACCATAAGGGGCAATCAGCAAGGAAAATTAGAAAAGTCAATCCAAAAACGAAAAAAAAAATCAGAATCTTGTTCTTGAACACAATTCATATCAACACAAGCCTCTCAACAATGCCCAATAACATTACTCTGAGCAGAAAACATCATTCTCTGAGGAAGAAAATAGCAGAACACATACACAACTCAATTCAGTATTTCAAACACATTCCTGAATCGTTTAAACTACTCAACAATCATATATATAACATATACACGCGTTTATACAGACATATGTAGATTCATATATACCTGTACTTTTCTGGGCTTTGAGTAAATAAAAAAGAAGAAGCCCAGAATGAGTCCAAGAGGGAGTCCAATTCCAAAACCAATAATCCCCAAGAGGCTGCTGAGAAACCCCATCTTCTAAAACCTCCGAGAAATCTTAGGAGACCATCAAGAACATATGGAACTTCATGCACCAGAACATTTTTACGGCCAAAACCAATACACAGACAGGCGACACAATCCAAGAGTTTGTCCTTGGAAACTCCCCACGTTAATTTATGTAATCTATATATACATATATATATATATATATGTATAAATGAATAAACTCCCAAAAATAAAACTGATGAAAACGGAGACACGTTGTTCTGAACAAGACAGCAAGTTGAGAAAACCAGAAAAAACTGATACGTACACAGATTTAGGCACGGTTTTACGAATTACGATGTTTCGGTGACAAGAGAGGGGAATGTATAGCTTAATGTGATATTACTACTATGCCCCTAATTGTTCCTCCACTAAAATTTGTATTTATTTGCTTTTAAGGAAATCTCATTTTGTAAAGTCCAATTCTGAATATTAATGTTGGCCAAGATCTAAACAGTTGGTCAGCATGACTAATAAGATCCATACAAATCTCATATCATTTAATGCCTAATTTCTGTTTACGTGTCTACATTTAATTGTAGAGGTTGTATGTGGTTTTCAAGCGTTAATTGGTACAATATAATAATAATTCTTGTCACAATTTTTTTTTAAAAAATAGACTTTAACTAATAATTACTACTTACTATAAATTTAAAAGAAAATAATACATACATTATTAAGATTTAAACTCATAACCCTCCTAAACTCACACACATTCCTCAAGTCTTGATGAGAAAGATAAAATTTATATATACAGATCTAACATATGATAAGACAAAACTCTCCTAAGAATAAATTAGAAATAAAATTTTCACACAAATGGAAAAATTCTTAAAAATAAACAATAAACAAACAAAAATAGGCTACTAGAAATCTAGGATATAGAGTTTTTGTGTGAGAGAGATAAATAGGCTATTAGAAATCTATGATTTTGATACTATAAAATCAGACAGAAGAAGTGATATCCATTACGATGGTAACATTTTTATCTCGTTTATTTAATTATGAGATTTATGGTTTTTTTTCTCCTTTTACTTGCTATCGTCTTGATCGAATGAGAATGGATAAAAAGGCTTGTTGGATTGACATAAAGGTAGTGTTTATCTCTTATTCTATAAATAAATCACGGAATCTATTTATCAAAAAGAAGTTTTCAATTAGAGAAAGTTCATATCATTGTATACATATTACATGTTCTCTACTATATTCTTAGCCTAGCTTCTACATCATGATTCTCTGGTCCTCAGGCACACAACTCTATATACTGACTTTCATAGGAAATTAAGAAAAATAATTGGGTTTATCCTGATAAATTTTGTGTAAATAATTCTAGCACAACCTCAATCTAACAGTCTCATTTTCTTCTCCTCTTCAGAGGTTTATGTGGTATTTAATTTGATAGAATGGCCATTGGAATGAAATGTCTATTCGTATAAATCTTTATTTCTACCTTTAGTTTGACACAATAATTATTCCATTATAGTGGTTGAATACTTAAGTACCATAGTATGTCCATTCTAGTGCTAAATTATTGAAAAAATTATTTTCCAATTTTTTCTCTTAAACTATCCTTTCAATATTTAAAATGCCTTTTTTTTTTCCTTCACAAAACTTTGGAGAAACAAATATATGAGAAAATTTGATATGCATTAAAAAAATCAATATTTTGTATGAATTTATATTTGTATTCAAGTATAGAAATTATTTATGTTATTATTATATAATAAACACTATAAATATATTATAACAATTCATTATCAAACATAGATCAAGGATTAAAATTAGAGATATCTTTGTCTACGTCATTATTCCATTTCATTTCATTCTAACTGCAAACTAATTACATTAATCTTGATTCAAATATTTTTTAACGGGTAATCTTGATTCAAATATTAATTTCAATGTTTAAACAAATGTATGAATTGAATTTAGTTGGTCATTCATTCTTATTCTAATTCCATTATATTCCTATTTTTATTTCTCTTCTTTTCAATTATATCAAATCAAAATCCATCTTAGCGCTCTCAAATGGTCATGAATGCCTTGAAAACTCGATTGTAGTATTTAGCCTCCACAATACCAGGTGAGCAAAATTCCAAAAACTAGTAAATTTTTGTCGCGTACATTTGTTTGCCAAGGCTAGAAAGACCAAGAACCAAATTCTCTTCATTTTGGTAAGACGAAGAAGTAAATTGGATTGTGCTTTGTTTATATTTACTGTAACGTGGTTAATTTGTTTTTCATTGTTGTCTTGTTTTATGGTTATTTTATTTAAATAGTACAAATGAGTATTCCAAAGTCACAACTTTTGATCAGGCTCCACAAATAATGATATATACATACACATGTATGTAATACATTGATGTGTATATATTAATTTATACATGTATATTTATTCTAATAATGCCTTTTCAGATTATGCTGTTGCCCAAGAGGACCGCCAATATCAAATTAGTTGGAAAGATGCGGATTACGATTTTCGTTGTTTCATTTTCAAAATGCAGGGTTGAATTAGTGGGCATATGCCATTACCATATGCTTTGACAAGTTGGCAATTAAAATATTTTTATCGATTTAATGAACACGGGTAAGAAAATTCTCCACTAAGGTGATCACTGAATGTATCATTACCTAAATATTTTCAAGTTATTGTAATTCTCAGTAAATTTGTGATGTAAGCTAATATTCAGAAATGCACCGTATCAATAAAGTTTCTTATCATATAACTCTCTGCATTATATGGCCATTTGTAAGAACCAAGATAGAATTTTCAAGGTGTAAGAAAAGATGCAAGTATTTTCCACCTAAGCAACATCATTGTTTGAAATTTTGTCTATTTTTTTTTTTTTATTTGATCATTTCAATGCTAGTATTTTATACTTGCACGTCACTGTTAGGTATAATTCATACGTAGCAAGTTCCGTTTATATTTGCGTTCAAGTCAAGCACTTAGACATAATTTGTTGCGATTATTATATATATATATATATATAATATTTAGGACCGACAATTTAAATACGGATTCATTGATACAATTCGAAACTCGCGTATTTAATTGACAAGTTTAATACAAAATTGACCCGAATTGATAAGATTAATTAATTATTTTTTATCAAAATATATTATAAAATATGAAGTAATGACTCCATATAAAATATTTTTTTGCACAAATTTCTTGTGATTTAAATGAAAAATAATAAACTTATGAGCTAATTTACCTTAATAAAGTAAAATTGGTGTGAAAAAAAACAAATAAATGAATAATTATAATGTACATAAAATGTTATAACACGTCACTCTAACTGACATTTTTATTAAACAAGTAACCCGCAGGAAACACAAAACATGCATGACATTAAATAAGTTGATACAATATGACACAAATTACCAGTTTCATTAATATTATTGTGTTATAAACTCTTCATTACCATCAAAGTAAGAGTTATATTTACTTGTCTCTAAATGATGACGAAGCAACTTCTCATTATATATATTTTTTGCTGGATTGTCTCCATTTGGAATTTGAGAATGACTTTCTCACTTCATCACTGGAATAAATAAAGTTTGGCTTGTTAAGAGATCGGTTTCGCAGAAGCGACAATACACAACTAAAATACGAGTTGAGAAAATTTAGGTAAAATAAAAAAAGATAAGGCACACAAAAGATTTAACGTAATTCACTTAATTTAGGCTACGTTCAAGGATGAGGTTGTGAAGAATTTCACTATAGAAAAAAGATTATAACTCACTTCTCTCTAATTACAAGGAGAGAATAAATGAACCTCTCTCTCTTGAGATAGAAAACAATTGAGACACTAAGAGAAATTCCTAGGCTTGAATTCTCTCTTAGAAAGGAAGAGAATTTTAGAATGGGATGCAAAACAAGTGATGAAGTCTTCTATATTTATAGAACTTGAAAGGTGGTGTGAATACCACCTTTTACTATTGCTATCACGGGTGCTCTTTTCACTATTATTATTGCGGTTGTCCTTTTACTATTACTATTGCCATTGCCTTTTTCACTATTCCTATTGTAGCTGACCTTTTTACCGTTCTTATTACGGCTGATTGGTGAGCTGCAGTTGTTGATTTATTCAATATTCATCCACTTAAAGACTTAATTTTAATCATGTATTTACACATGAGAAATCTCTCTTTTCTTCGCTTGTTAATTCTTCATACTACTTATATATCTACCAGGTCATATGACGATCTACACCATTAAAACTTGTCAGTATTTGGTGGTTTGATTAAAACATCTGCTAGGTTCTCTTTGGTATGAATTTTCTTTATGTCTACACTTTTGTCTTCTTCTACTTCTCGAATAAAATGATATTGAATACCTTTGTACTTTGTCCTGGAATGAAAGGCTAGATTTCTTGCAATGTGTAAGGTACTCTAACTGTCACCAAATAGAGGAATCTTTTCTTGTTTGTGCCAGAGCTCCTCCAATAACTTTTGAACCCAAATAACCTCTTTGCAAGCTTGTATAGCTATCATGTATTCTGCTTCTATTGTAGATAAAGTCACAACAGTTTGCAATTTCGAAACTCAGTTTACAACTCTTTCTGCAAGAGTAAACACATAACCTACAATAGATTTTTGTTTGTCAAGATCACCTGTAAAATCTGAATCAGTATATCCTCTGACAGTAAATTCCAATCCTGCATAACATAATGCAGTATCTAAGGTTCCTTTAATGTACCTCAGAATCCTCTTCATAGTATTCCAATGTTCTCCATCAAGATTTGCCATATACCACCTAACCGTTCTCACTGTTTGTACAATATCTGATCTTGTACATATCATAGCAAACATTAGGCTTCCCGCTACTGATGCATACAGAACTTGAGATACCTCCATATTCTCTGCTTCATTGCTAGGACACATTCTATAGATAACTTGAAGTTAATAAGAAGTAGGGTAGAAATCAGCTTACAATCTCGCATATTAAAGTGTCGTAAGATTTTCTTCAAACAATTCTTCTAAGAAAGTTGAATCTTCCTGTTACCTCTGACTCGGTGAATTTGCATCCCTAGAATCTTGTTTGTTGATCCTAAGTCCTTCATATCAAATTCGCTAGCCAATTGTGCTTTCAATTCTTGGACTCTACTTTTGATGGGACCCGTTACTAATACGTCTTCCACGTACAACAATAAGATAATAAAATTATTATCTTCATCAAATCTCCTAAAGTATGTGTAATAGTCTAAACTGAGTTTGTTGTGCCCAAGACTTATGATGAAGGAATAAAATCTCTTGTACCAACACCTCGGTACCTATTTGAGACTGTATAGAGATTTATTCAACCTGCAAACCAAGTTCTCTTTGCCTATTTCAACAAAACCTTCTAGTTGGAGCATATAAATTTCTTCTTCAAATTTTTCATGAAGAAAAGCAGTTTTCACATGTAGCTGCTCTAGATGTAGGTCAAATGTAGCACACATCACCAGAACTACTTTAACTATTGTCAGTTAAACTACAGGTGAAAATATCTTGTTGAAGTCAATACCTTCTTTTTGAGTATATCCATTTACCACCAATATCGCACAATACTGCTCCACTTGATCATTACTATCACACTTGATCTTGCAGACCCATTTATTACCAATAGTCTTCCTCCCTTGTGGTAACGAAATAAGATCTCATGTATTGTTTTTGTGAAGGACTTCAATCTCTTCTTGCATTGCTATCATCTATAAGGATACATCTGGGCTTTTCGTAGCCTTATGGAAAGTTATTGGCTCTCCATCCTCTGTTAGAAGATAGTATACAATGTTGCTCTCAATGACATAATCCGAGTGCCATTCCAGTGGTCTTCTCTCATGAGTTGACCGATGAATTTCATAAACCTCTTCCTCGATTGGTTTTTCTATTTCGTGCTCTAGTGTTGGTTTAGAAGAATATGAATCTTCAACATTCTTTTCTACCTAAACTATAGTAGTTTCTAATCTACTATCGTCTCCCTTTTCTTGTAGTTTATCATCTGTAAATATCACATCTTTGTTGATGATAACCTTATAACTTATAGGTAGTGTGATCCCATAAGTGATATCTCTTGATTCCATCAGTATATCCCAAGAATACATATTTTCTAGACTTTAAATATAATTTTGTGATTTCTTGAGCATTGTACATCACGTACACATGACATCTAAACGTATTAAGTGAGAATGATTAGCTAGCTTACCAGTCCATATCTTCATCAGTGTCTTCAGATCAATCACTGTTGATGGAGATCAATTGATCACATAATAGGTGGTTTTGACTATTTCTGACCAGAATATCTTAGGTAGACCTACAACTCTTAAAATTGCACTTGTTTTTTCCAATAAGGTTTTGTTCATCCACTCTGCCACTCCATTTTTTTGAGAAGTGTATGTCGCTATGAATTTCTTTTTGAAATCTTCTTGTTGAAAGAAGTTATCAAATTCATCGCTTGTATACTCTCCTCCATTATCCGTCCTCAAATACTTGATCTTCTTTCCAAATTCAAGCTTTATCTGCACTTTGAATATTTTGAAGACTGAAAATACATCCGTCTTCTTCTTGATAGGGTACACCCAATATCTCCTAAAGTAATCATTAATAAAAGATACAAAGTATCTAGCTCCTCCTAGGGATATCACCAGTACTTGCAAAATATCTGAGTGAACCAAGTCTAGAACTTTTTCACTTCTAGAACTGGATGTGCTAAACTTTAATCTATGCTGCTTATTTATGACATAATACTCACAAAAGGGTAAAGATACCTTTACGAGACCAGAAAGTAACCTCTATTCAGAGAGAATCTTCAAGCCTCGTTCTGACATATGGCTAAACTTATGATGCCATATCATCGTTGATTCTTCTCTAGAATTCGTTGAAGTAACTGATGTCTCTACTTCCATCAGTGTATCTCCTTCAAGTATGTATAGATTTACTACGATCTTTTCCACCTTCTTTACTACAAGTGCACCCTTCAAGATCTTCATGATCCTATTCTCGACACAATTTTTGCAACCAAAGTTATCTAATTGTCACAAAAACAATAGATTCTTCTTTAGGCCCTTTATATGTTGCACCTCTTGAATAGTACGAGCAATGCCATCATACATCATCTTAATGGTACCAATCCCAGCGATCTCTATGGCATGATCGTTACCCATGAACATAGATCCTCTAGAGACAAGTTCATATGTGTAAAACCACTCTCTGTAAGAAGTCATGTGCCATGTTGCTCCAGAATCTACTAACTAAACATCAATGTGCTACTTTTTGTCCTTAAAAACTGTTGGTGCTTCGCTATACGAGATTTCTCTATCATCTAAAGTACTTGCTATATTCCCCTGAGCATTTGATGACTCAGGGTCTTTTCCTCTGGAATCTTCATTCTTCTTAAATTGCCAATATTTCTTTTTGATGTGCCCTTTCATGCCATAATGATAATACTTAACATTCATTTTACTTCTTGACTTTGATCTACCACGACTCAGACTCCCATTGAGGTCACGTTCCATTGATCTCCTTCTTATTGTCATAGTATCTACTTGTTATGTACTTGCCAATCTATCTTCCTTGTTCTTACACTGATTTTCTTCTTTGATAATAGTAGCTATAAGATCATTGAAAACTAGAGTTGTAGCATTACTGGTGACATTCATGATAAGCTGATCATACAAATTAGATAGACTTTGAAGTAAGATTTCTGCACGTTCATTATCCTCTATTTTATGCTCCATTACTGTGAGCTATGAAAATATAGTATTAAGGATGTTGTTATGGTCGATCACCGTTGTTGATTCCACCGTTCAAAGGGTGTAAAGTATTCTCTTTAAGAAAATTTTGTTGTGTAGTGACTTAGTCTGATATAACTTTGTGAGCGTATCTCATATCTCCTTAGCTAACTTCTTCTCCTTGGCTTGACAGAACTCCGTCTACTAGTGCGGGATGTAAGTTAGCAACAATATTGTCATCTATCTCGTCACACTTTTTATCATCAGTAATCTCAGTAGGCCTTTCCTCAATTACTGCTGGGCAATTATCTTTTCTCAATATTGTTTTTATCTTCATTTTTCACAGAGAGAAATTGCTCTCATTGAACTTCTCACTATCGAATTTCTCCACCATTTTTGTTCACCACGATTTATTCAGTTACTACTGTTTTACTATATATGAACAATACCGTATACATGAACAATACCATATATTTAAATAGTATGTATATATGAACAGTACTCTAACTAATAGCTTTGATACCACTGTGAAGAGATCAGTTTTGCGAAAGCGATAACACACAGCTAAAATATGAGTTGAGAAAATTTTGGTAAAATGAAAAAGATAAGGCACATAAAAGATTTAACGTGGTTCACTTAATTTAGGCTACGTCTATGAATAAGACTATTAAGAATTTCACTATAAAAAGGAGATTATAACTCACTTCTCTCTAAATACAAAGAGAAAATAAATGAGGTTCTCTCTCTTAGAATAGGAGAAAATACTCTATAAATAATTTAGGAGAAAACAAGTGGGACACTGAGAGGAATTCCTAAGCTTAAATTTTCTCTCAGAAAGAAAGAAGATTTTAGAATGAGATGCAAAATAAGTGATAAATCTCTCCATATTTATAGAATTTAAAAGGTGGTATGAACACCTCCTTTGACTATTGCTATTACCACTGCTCTTTTCACTATTGCTATTGTAGCTACTCTTTTCTTATTACTATTGCGGCTGCCATTTTCACTGTTTCTATTGAGGCTGACCTTCTACTGTTCCTATTACGGCTAGTTGGTGAGTTGTAATTGTTGATTTATTCAACATGGCTAATTTTCTTCTTCTTGATATTCTCTTATTTTGCCCGTCATTTTTCATTTTCTACTTTTGATTGTTTTTATCTTTTGTTTTAGCCTAAAGAGTTGTTTAGTATATTAGGAGGTCGAATAGGGCGTTTAGCCTTCACAATAAATTTGATTATATTTTCAAATGGTGGCAGTCTATTTTTTTTCCCCGAATAAATAAAGAGTGGAAATTAAGCCGAGTTTCTATACAAAATTGATATTTTTCCTTACAACTGATTTATGATTGTCTAATACTTCTTTGGGCCTTCTCGAATGAGTCCAATTTTCCTTAGGGCCTAAAATGCAGATGAGGACTTCAGTCTTGAGCCTTAGCCCTGGCTTATAGAAAATATTACAGTCTTCTAAGAGTCTTACCCACAAGAAAAAAAAAGAATTACAGAAATACTGTTTTAAAAGAAATACCACACGGAAATGATAGTGAGTTACTAGTTTATTGTTATTAATTATATTATATTACTATCAATTTCGGTTTTTGATCACCGATTACCATTATCAATAATGAGAATGAATTTGGTTACTAGTTACTATAATTACTCTAGTTACAATAACCAATTTAATTATTAGTTAATCTTGTTACCAGTTACCAATTTGGTTAATAATTACTAATTACAAGACTAGTTAATAGTGACCAATTTTATTAGGGGCTTCCAGATTGATGGCTATTTACAAAATTGATGATTGGTTTCAAATTACTAATAACCATATTAGTTGCTAATTACAAATTTAATAACTGTTAAACTATTGGTGACCAATTACAAATTTTGTTACTAGTAACTCCTTGCTTTTTAATGCCTTCTTTTTTTAAGAAGGTAGTAACAACTTCCCCTCCCCCTTAGGAAACGAGGAAAACATATATTTCCTTTTATTCTTGTTTAATTCTTTTTCTTTTAGAATTTATTTATTTTTCTTTTTTGTTGGATCTTTTGTGTGAAATTATTATTATTATAGAAAATGAGAGGCCTTAAATTGCCACCAATAATTTAATCAATTATCTCAGCAAAATAATAAATACTTAATAAACTATAATAACCACTTCTATTATTTATTATCATTAACAATCTAGTCGTAGGTTTTCAAATAAATAGTCACTTAGACTGGTTACTGGTTACTACAATCTATTTATTAGTTTCTAAACTAGTGGCTAGGTACAAGACTGATGACTGATGATTGGTGGCTATTAAAGTATTAGTAAATATTCTAGTTGTCAATCAGGCTAATAGTTTCTGGTTTTCATAGTTACTGGTTTTTATATTAGTAGCTATTTACAAAGACTAATAAATGATTATTGATTTTTAAAATAGTGATTAGTTATAAAGATTAGAGACTAGTAATTACTAATTATTGGTAACCATTCTTGGTACTTGGTTCCTAGTTATAAGTTAATTATTAATTATTAGTTATCAATTACGATGCTTGTCACCATATAAGTAACCAGTATTTAGTTCTTGCATCAGAAAATGATAATACAGTACAGAATACAAAGACACGAAAAAAGTTTTTATCAGTCAAATAAATGAAAATGAAAATAGAACTAGCATTCAACCATAATAAATAAATAAAAGTTTCTTGAAACACAATACCGAATTAAAAGCACAAGAATAAAATCCGATGATAAATGCATCTACGTACTTTAAGAACCACAAATAATTACACCAATTAGAAAGCTTCAATTCAAGACCAAATTATACCAATTTTGTACTCAATCAATGAGCCCTGATCCTGCAAATCAAAAAGGGCTTCAACCAAATGCTTGAATTTCCAAACAAATTAAATATAGAAGATATAAATCATTAAATTTTTAAACAAATCAAATATACATGTGAAAGATTAAACAAGGCTAAAAACTTGATATTTCAAATTTATCCAACAAAACAAGGCTATATAATTGCAAAATGAGAGAGAAAACTCACCAATTAGAATGACCCAAATCCCATTACACAAATCACCACCCTCAATGACGGCTCTTTCCAATTCGATCTCAAATCCCATTACATTATAAAAAATGATACATTTCATTAAAAGATCGTATAGCAATAATAAGAAGAGCTACTTTATATTTGATAATTTTTTTTTCCCTAAAAGGACGTATTCCCTTATTTTTAAAAAATTATGGATAGACTATTTATAAGAAATAGCCCCCATTTTCACCTAATTTTTTTTTATATAAAAAGTCCCTTTTTTGACCTATTTAATAAATGCCCATTTGTTTTAATTATTTTTCTAAAATATACATTTTTCGGTAGATCACTTTTTTGTTTTTTCAATCTTATTAATATATCATCCGTATGTATCAATACAACAATATATCCGTTTATCAATTTTTGGGTATCATTGTATTAATTTCATATTAGTATATCAATTACTATGTATTAGTATATCAATTTAATACTAAGTATATCAAAACATATTCTTTTTTCATAGAGCGATAAATACACAAAAACTGATATAATTCGGTGATTTTTGATTAATTTGACTATTTTGTAATAATATTTGGAGAACGGCCATTTCTAAACTTGGACGTAATATTCAGTCATTTAATTAAGAAGCTCGTTAGGCTAAGTGATACCATCCATAGCTAATATTGAACTAATATTTTGAATTTGACTTAGGGAAGTAGAGATTAGAACTTATGACCCTCCATATTAGGAGAAACTATGATAACCATTAGGCTATACCCAACGATGGAATGAGTGGAGATTAGAGCTTATGACCTCCTTATTGGGAGAAAGTATATTAACCATTAAGTTATACCCAATGGTAGAGGGATTGAAAATTAGAACTTATGATCCTCTATATTGGGAGAAAGTATGCTAACCACTAGGCTATACCCAATGTCAGAGAGAAATAGTAAAGTAATTTTTTTTACTATTTACCCCCATTAAAAAATATAGTTTTAGAATTTTTTCCCTACTTTGATATGTGAATTCACTTTTAGAATCACTTAAACGTAGTATATTCCTTTAATTTAATTTTCAAATAAACATTGAGGATAAATAAAATTTGAAGAGACTTTTTATTTTGTAGATATATTCTAATTTTTTTTCTTCTATGATAATGATTAAATAAAGACAAATTTTAAATTTTAGATGATTTTTTCAAGATACGTTCTATTTTTTTTTTCATTTAGAATACTTTTTTGAAGTTTTAGAATTAAAAAAAAAAATTGTTTTACTGTCCCACTGCAAATTGTTTTTGGCTCTGCCACTGGCTATACCTAAGACCTCAACTAATATTTTGAGTTTGATTTTTAGTTTTTGTTGGAAATTTTGATAAAAATTCATTTGTTATGATGGCTAGTTATGTCAAAATTGACATTTTGCTAGAAGCCCCAACATTGTTCCCACTCGCTCCAAAGATATAAATTTGAGTTTTTATAAGAATTGATCGTTTTTTGTGTATCACTGTAATAATTTTATATCAATATACTAATTATTGTGTATTAATATATCAATTTAATATTAAGTATATCAATATATATATGTGTATATATAAAAATTTTTGCAAACTAATACAAATATAAAAAAATTGATATATTGTGGCGAGTTTTTCTTTTGGATAAATTTGGCAACTTATAGCAATATTTAAAAAATGATTATTTTTCAAACTTAAACCCAAAATTCTGCCATTTGGCTAAGAAGCTCTTTAGGCTAAGTGACACTATTTGATATTTTCGAACTGATATTTTGAGTATGACTTTGAGGAGTAGAGACTCAAACTGATGACCTTTCATATTAAGACAAAGTGTGCTAACTATAACTCTCAAGAAGGTTGGGTCAACCCATTAATATAGTAGTACGATACGACAAGACACAACTAAAGCACATCAAGACATGTGAAATCGTGGGCTGTACTAGATACGACACGATCATGTAGACAATATGGGGCCAATTAATTAGACTAGATGGGCTAAGCATAATACAATATATATATACAAGTACGACACAATATAACCCACAGGCATGACACGATATAACATGCTAGCATGATATGTTGAATTAAAACCCATAAAACATCTAATAATAATCTATTTAAACTTAAAACATATTAACCCAAAAACTGAACATTACCTCTAATGGTGGCCTGCGGTCTTGACTAACCATTGTCCTCTTTCTGTACTCCTGCAAGTTGCGAAAATGGTAAAAAAAAAGAGGATTGATAGTGTTCAGCACTCTTTGGCCTCTTGAGGTCTCAACCGAAAACTACCCCAAAATGAACACTCCCCCTGTACATAAACTGATCAACGACCGGTTTTGCTAGAGCTTTTTCACATGTATGGTAGATGACATCCTTGGCTAAATAGGCTAGCTATAGTATCCAACGAGTATGAAACCATGGGTCTCGTACATATTAAAATGTGTAGTCTATCCTATTATAGCCTAATTAGTAATACTATGTAAAGTTAATTGTATATACAAATATAGTTATCCTTAACATGTTTTAGTTAACATATAGTGAATTAGTAGTGATTATACTATAGTCCATACAAAATATTCTAATATTCTCCCAGTTAGATAGTATAATCATACAAAAATACTCACTTAACGATAATATATCAAGATACAAAAATCTCTTACAAATATGAACAGCTAAAACTAATCATGTTTAATACTGAATTGATAGGATATAAGTGTCATACATAATTAGGTGCTCAAGATTCACAAAATATGGTGAAAATTCTCATACATGGATCCACTAAGATTATATATACTGAGACTAAAATGAGATGTCTATAATCAACATGTCACTCATGAAATAAGCATTTGTGCACACATTATAAAAGGTGACTAGGATCCAAAACATACATGTATTACATAAAATATATGCAATTCTTATCAATCAATAACATGTTCAACATATATAGATGGTGATAAACTCCTACTAGTTCAATATAACTAAGGCTACTAATAGTATTTCATGGGATGCGTGTTCTCAAAACACACAAAGATTAGCCTTTTGCTAGTGAATTGCCAACATGTTATTTGTATGTGTGTTCTTAATCGAAATGAGGGTGTTAAAACTTTCTCTCAAAAAAATAGAAACTGCATATCAATAAAATTAGAGATAACAACGCTCCTAAAGTTCCAAGAGAAAGATAGAGCTATAGAATAATAACCATAAAGTCTCAATAACCTTAAAATAAAGTGAACTACATTGAATACTGAAAGATGGTTCTATAATTAAATTTCATAACTAGAAGCTTCATAACACGCCACAAAAATTCTACCTCGATGGGCGAGATAGCTGTAAATGTCCACTTGATAATAAATTCTAAAACAAGCAACTGTAAGTGTCCAATTGGCACAAAACCACATAATAACTCCTCCTACCATCATCATAATATATATACATAGGGTTGAACTTTTATCATTCATGTAACCTACAATCTCAATGTTACAAAATCTAACTATGTCATGAGTGTTAGTCTGCCAATAAATCAATCACAAGATAAGATCCTAGGTATCCCAAAAGATCACTCAAGTACCTAACTAACATGCCCAAAATAAATACAATGTCATAGCATGCACATAATCGAGCATATATATATATACATATATATATATATATATATATATATCAGGCTGCTAATAGTAGATGCATATAGACTAATCATGTATGATCTCTCTCTCAAAAATAAATAATGGACTTTTGGCCTTTCATAATTATCACATTTCAGAATTAATGCTTTCTAGCAAGAATAATAATATCTAAGAATTGATCTTTGTAAAGAGCTTGATCAATGTAGATTCTTTGAGACAAACAAAATACTATTAGAACTATATAAAGAACCTATATACCTTGAACATACCTTGAATTAAAACCCATAAAACAACTAACAATAATCTATTTAAACTTTAAAGTATATTAACCTATTAACCCAAAAGTTGAATATTACCTCTAATGGTGGCCTATGGTCTTGAGAGACCATTGTCCTCCTTCTCTGCTCCTTTAAGCTGCGAAAATGGTGAAGAAAAAGAAGAGAATTGATAGTGTTTAGTACTCCTTAGCCTCTTGAGGTCTTAGCCGAAAACCACTCCAAAATGAATACTTATCCCCCTATTCACAAACTAGTCAACGACAGGATTTTATCAAAGAATAGATTGGGGCTTTTTTACATGTATGGTAGATCACACCTTTGGCTCAATGGGCTGGTCACAGTATTCAAAGAGTGTGAAACCATGAGCCTTATACATATTTAAATGTGTGGTCCATTCTATTATGGCCCAATTAGTAATATTAGGCAAAGTTAATTGTACATACAAATATAGTTGTTCTTAACATACTTTAATTAACATATAGTGAGTTACTAGTGATTATACTATAGTCCATACAAAATACTCCAACATGATAAGCATGTCATATTAGCACATTAAACATATATTACTATTATTTTGTTTTTCCTGTATACATGTCTTTTTAATTTATTTTTTATATTTTCTATAGCACCTCAAGTAGAATTATTAGGTACGTTGTTAAAGATTTAGAGGATAATAAATCTAGGATAAGAAAAAAGGAAAAAAAAAAAGTTATATGAAGAACATATCACATAATATAGGAAGAATTTTTTGAAAATTTAGAGTCAAACAATGACAAGGAGAATGAAAGATTTTGATCTTTCTTATATTGTATGGGATTTAATTCCTAACGTTTTTATCACTTTCGTTAGTGGTTTCTTTCTTGAGTAATGAGTACTCTTTTTTCTAGCTAGAATATTTTTTCCATTAAGTTTTGTCTAGTCAAGTTTTAAAAAAGCTCATACTATTTTATTTAGGTCTTTTCTAATTACTTTTGCTTTCAAATTATAAGCTCTAAACTATTGTTCTCTTTTCTATAATTTTTCTTATTAATAATAAATATCTTTCAAAGGTCGTTAAGCAAGGAATTATTGAGATAAATGAGTGCCAATCTAGGTGGGATGCTTCTACTCTCTATTAATACTTCTTCACATGACAAACTTTCATTCAAAAGAAAGAAGAAGAATTTTCAAATAATTATAAATTTACGGTGCAATGCAAGCCTAGTTAAGATAATATTTTATATTAAAATTACCTTCTTTTAAAAAAATATATATAAATTTGAATTATTTGAAAAAAATGATAAAAGAAACACTAAGATTAATAAAATTTACTAATTAGATGAGTCAATTTCGGCCTGAAAAGGCTGGCACATTCACGTATATAGGCTGGCATGACACGATATGAAAGCACGATACATCACAATATATTAGAGTATAGGCGAGTGGGTCGTGTCGGGCCTGTAATTTTATACAATGAGTCAGCACGATATGACATAACACGAAAGCATATTTGTGGCTAACTTAATGAGCTATATCGTGTACATTTGATAGCTCTAGTGCTAACCACTAAGTTATGCCTCAGATCACAACTAATATTTGGAGTCTGAGTTTTTGTTCAGAAATTTTAATAAACTTTTAGTATATTGTGATGGTTGATATGTCAAAATTGTCCAGTTTGCTAAAAGCTCCAATATTGCTGCCACTTACTCCAAAGATCTATTTTCTATTTTTGACTTTTGATTATTTGTTTTTATTTTAGCCGAAAGAGTTGTTTAGAATATTGAGAGATTGAATAAGGCATTCAGCCTTTACTATGACTTGTGGTATATTTTCAAAAAGTGTTCAGTCTATTTTTTTTTTTTTTTTCGAATCAATAAGAATGGTTTTCTTTACAACATGTTTATGATCATCTAGTACTTTATTTGGCTTTTGAAAAGATTCCATTTTTCCATAGGGCCTCAAATACGAAAGAGGGCTTCACTCTTGAGCCTTTGCCCAGGCATATCTACGAGGAAATTTGATTTTTTATGGTAATTTTTCAAAACAATTGAAAAATTCTAGGTTTTAATTAGAAAAATAAAATTTATAAAAATATTTAGCAAAATATTACTTTTATTAATTGATGAGATATTTAAAATAACTAATTAGGAATGGCAACGTGGCGGATTGCGGATGGTTTTTCAATTACCGTCCCCATCTCTGAAAGTCAATCGTAATACTATACTCGTCTCACTAATCATTCTTTTAGAAGCGGAGACAGTGCGGGGAATAACAAACGGATAATAGGAAAAATCATGGTTACCCATTACCCGTTGATAGACAAAACAAGAAAAAAAATTAAGATAAAAATGTTATTTTTTTTATAATTGACAAAAATTAAACACAATATTATAAAAAATAATTTTCAAACTCTAAAATTTATATATATATATATAATTACATATAACTCTCCAAAATCAGTATTTTACCAAATATATACGAATATAAGTAGTGTAAAATTAAATAAATATTTGTGTATAATAATTTTTTATGTGAATATATATATATATATATATATCGGGGGCAAGTATGGTGCAGATTATGCTAATATCGTTCCTATACCATACCCGCATATTAATAATGTAGTTATTCCCCGCCCCGATTATTTTCCAGATTTGAGCGGTTTTTCTCCTACTCATTCGAATCAGATAACCATAGATGTCCATAATCGTAAGTTATATTCCCATTTTTATAACTAATCAAGTTACCTAACATAACTTGACCATAATTAGACTAGTTGCTCTAAGTAACCAAAATGGTTATCTCGAGTACCACTGAAAAATACTAATTTTGAAAAAAAAATAGTATATTTATAAATATTTATTAAAAGTGTAATTTTTCTAAAACTTTTTTTTAAAAATTTCTAAAATTCTTTTTAAAAAGTGATATTGTTCTAAATTAATCTTACATTTTTCTAAAACTTTGGCAGATCTGATATTTTTTTAATTTTTAGTATTCTGAGCCTAGAATTTTGAAAGAAAATTAGAGGAAAATGTAGAGCTAGGGTATTTATAAGAAATGACCCTATTTCTCACATCAGTTTAAGAACCGACCGTTTTTTGGACCTATTTAATAAATAACTGTTTGTCTTAATTATTATTATTATTTTTTGTAAAAGTCGATTTTCAATAGATTAATTTTTCGTTTATCAATCTTATTAATATATCTATATATTATTATTTTTTTGTAAAATTCGATTTTCAATAGATTAATTTTTCGTTTATCAATCTTATTAATATATCTATATGTATCAGTACATGAGTTTTATATCAATTCGTCAATTTTTATGTATCATTCATCGATTTCATAAAAATACTAATTATTGTGTATTAGTATATCAATTTAATATTAAGTATATAATACACAATATTTTTTTCCATAAAATGATATAAACATAAAAAAAACTGGTATATTTCTGTGGGTTTTTAAAATTGTGGCTATTTTGTAATAGTATTTAAAAAATCACTATTTTTTAAAACTTAGATCCAAAATTCGGTCATTTGGCTAAGAAAGTCATTGGGCTAAGTGACACTATTGGTATGATTGGGCTAAGTGACGCTATTGGTAGCTGTTATCGAACTAATATTTTCAGCTTGACTCGAGAGAGTGGAGATTCGAACTAGATCGTTGAGAGCTAAGTGTACTCATAATTTTGGTTTAGGCCGGGCTTGTTAGTTTCGGTACTATGTCTTCACGTACCTCAATTCAAAGGCCATGTTATGTACTTTGACCACACTGCTCGTGGTAAGTCCTAAGTCAAATTCAAATAATATTACAAATTCTTAAACCAAGGTCTCTCTCAAGTAGAGAACCAAGAGAAAAGAACTAATTATATAAAAATCACTTCTAGTTCTAGCTAATAGTAGTTCTCAAGTAGAGAAAAGAACTAATTATATAAAGATCACTTCTAGTTCTAGTTAATAGTAGTTCTCTAGATATAGTAACTACACTACGGCACTATTCACAATTGACCCTTCATGCAAGAACATATCATATATATGTTTTATATACATATTTATAAATATGGAAATATGAACTCATGTTTGTTTTTATACAATAAATTTGTCTTTCAAAATGCTCGTAAGAAATTGTTTTTTTTGTTTTTTTTTTTGGGTCAAGAGATTTGATTTATAACTAGGAACTGTTAAGAGTAGAGGACTTTTTGCGTATGACTTGCGACTTTTATATTGTGAAAACGTAACTTTTTCCCCTTTGTTTTGTTTGGTAAACTTAATATAATCCTTTGACACTATATATATATATATATATGGTTGCCAATTTAATAGGTATTTTTTTTCTCTATCTGATATTTTTTTTTAGCCGTTGATTTAAAGACTATAATGAAATATATGAAAAGACGTGCATCATTAATACTTTTTTTTTTTATTTTTTATAATAAAAAAATATACATACTAAATTTCCATTTTCATTGTCCAAATTAATACTTATGTATAAAAAAAAATATACCTACTCGATTGGTTATGATCGTCTAGAAGATGCAGAAGATATATATATATATATTTACAAATATATATATATATAGATGATCGTCTAGAAGATCCAGAAGAAGTCGACATGTCAACAGCTAGTCGACATGTTAACAGCTGGCCGATGGTTTAAGATAAGGCATACAGCACACGAAACTATATTAAAATCATAAATTCTCTTCTTAATTAGTTAATTACTATTTTACTTTTTTCATTAAATTATTTATTTGCATCCTTTCATCAACAAGAATATCCAATACTCACTCACAGTATCATTGTCAAAGCAAGGATTCGTGCAAAATGATCATGTGAAAAAGTGAAATTCTTTCATTTCAAAAAAAAAAAGAAAAAGTGAATTCTTATTGTAAAAAGATGATCGCTCAGTATTTAAAATGAGAGTATTACTTAAAACAATTACTCCGAAAAAAAAATTGCACAACTTTTTTTTTTTCCGGTCATTTTGCAAATTAAAGAAATCCTGTCAAAGCTGCTAATTTTTTCCGCACAAGTAATTGGTTTTCATTTTTAACTTTATTACACTAATTAGGGCGAAAGTTTTGTTTATTTATTATTAAATCTGTTAGTGTTAGTAGTTACAGTTAGTAGGGGAATGGAGTGAGGGTGAGAATTGAACTCTGCACCTTTTGTTCCCCCAAGACTTGGCCACATGACCGGAAGGCTCGTGGTAATTAGGGCGAAAGTTGAATAGCAAAAGAGTAAAGTATAGTAGGGTGAGGACGTACAAATAAGAAATAGCAAAGTGTTTTATGCTACACAAGTAGTGTCTACTTGTAATTTCGTGAATTAATAATATATGGTTTTAAAGGTTCATTTGAGATAATGTTTCTTGAGATAAAAGTATTAAAAGTTCTTCTTACAAAAATGGTTGATGCATGCTTATTTAAAAAGATATTTTGAATACTACGAAATGAGTTGACTCAAGTGATAAAAACAATCACCACCTAAGATCTTGGTTCTAAATTCGAGTCACACTAAGAATAGACGTGAAACCATATTATCCCTAATCGAGTAGGATAAAAATTGGACAATAGTAAGTATTTTTCTTTAATTTATAATAAATAAAATTCATTAGCTAAGTCCTACTTTAAAAAAAAAAAAAATATTTTAAATAAAATAAGATCTTTTAAAAATCTATCCAGACACCCGCAAAAGATTTTGAAAGTTAAATACCAAACAGGTTAAAATAACCAGCTGTTCAATATGCATATACAACTTTATAAATTTGGATTACGTAAGTTTACCACAGGTTGCTGAATATTATCTAAAGTCTCACTTTAGTCATTAATTTTAAAATTAGATTCAAGTCCCGAAATTGAATTATAAGCTAAATTTAGTATTGTAGCTGGTCAAACTAATATAAACATGAGAAATTATTTTAGAAAGCCCATTTTGACCAATTCTCGTGTATTCCTCGAATTTGATTATTATCCTATTAACATATTAACATCTGCGTGTATTGATGAAATGGGGACTTTTTTTCTTTTGGCTTGTAAAAGAATAAATATGTCGTTTTTCTTTTGCCTATAAAAGAACAAATATGTCGTTAATGAAAAGACTACAGACACTGAGGCTTTGTTTGAAACCCGAATTTTGAAAGAAAAAAATATAAGAAAAATGTTATAGGAAAATAAATTGCAAAGAAAAAATTATGGAAAAAGAAAAATATTTTTCCTAAAAATTTATAAAACTTTATTTTAATACTTTTAGTTTTACTAATTAATATGTCAACATTCTAAATATTAAAAAATAATATCAAATCAAACTAATCTCGTTAATTTTGAAGAAAATTTTTATCATTTTTTGTTTCAATCTAGACAAGAGAAAATAAAATCTTCTAAAATTGACCAACTTATATTTGTCACTAAACAAACCTAAACCAACTTAGTAGAACTAGGTGTCATTCCGGCAGAGGACAAAAAAATCAAGATCTATTAAACTCCAAACATAAATCAAGCTTAATTATTTTTTTTAATTTTGAAATATTTTAAGGAGAACTTTAAAAATTTTAGTATTTCTTCTAACTACTTTGAATATATATATATATATATAGGTTGCCAATCCAATGGGTATTTTTTTTCTTTACCTATGGGTAGGTATTTTTTTTTTAGCCGTTGGATCACCATCTAATGGTGATCCAATGGTTATAATGAAGTGTATGAAAAGACGTGCATCATTAATGCTCTTTTTCTCTCTTATTTTTTACAATAAAAAAATATGCATGCTAAATTTTCATTGGCCAAATTGATACCTACCCATAGGTTAAAAAAAAAAATACGTACTGCATTGGTGCCCATATATATACTGAATATATATATATATATATATATAGACACTAATCTAGTAGTATTTTTTTTTTACCTATCCATAGGTATCAATTTGGAGAATGAAAATTTAGCATGCATATTTTTTTATTATAAAAAATATGAAAGAGAAAAAGCATTAATAATGCACGTCTTTTTATGCACTTCATTATAGCCATTGGATCACCATTAGATGGTGATCCAATGGCTAAAAAAAAATGGGTAAATGGTGATCCAATGGCAAAAAAAAAAATACCTACCCATAGGTAAAGAAAAAAATAATTATTGGATTGACAACCTATATATATATATATATATATATTGGTCATGACAAATAACATTTAGTTAAATGCTAATATAGCTAGTAACTGGTAAGTTGAACATTCCAAACACCTCTTCCGGCTCTCCCCTCTTTTCTCTAACAAGAAATAATATTAAACACGAACTACATAAGTGAGCATATATATATATATCTATATATATATATATATAGGTTGTCAATCCAATAAGTATTTTTTTCTTTACCTATGAGTAGGTATTTTTTTTTTTAGCCGTTGGATCACCATGATCCAATGGCTATAATGAAGTGAATGAAAAGACGTGCATCATTAATGCTCTTTCTCTCTCTTATTTTTTACAATAAAAAAATATGCATGCTAAATTTTCATTGGCCAAATTGATACCTATGTATAGGTAAAAAAAAAAAAAATTGGTACCCATATATATATATATATATTTTTGGGTATTAATCAGGTTTTTCAGCAGTTTCTAGGTAATTAAAAGCACTTTTTTTGGGGGGGAATGTAGCTAATTAAGTAAATAACCTTAGATGAAGTACTAACTAATTAATTGCTAATATTGTTGTAAAATACTTCTCACAAGGATATACATCTCAGATATATATTGTTTGGACGAAATAACACGGCTTATAAATTACTATTGTGGATTGTTTTTATACTTCAACATATTTTGTTTATACCAACTAATCATATGGTATATAGCCAAAGACAAAGTGACTTCAAATTCTTATTTTAGATGGTCAACGTAATTACAAGTTATTTGCAATATATATATATATATATATATATAGGGCACCAATCCAGTAGGTAATTTTTTTTTTTTACCTATGCTTAGGTATCAATTTGGTCAATGAAAATTTAGCATGCACATTTTTTTATTGTAAAAAGTAAGAGAAAAAGAGCATTAATGATGCACGTCTTTTCATGCACTTCATTATAGCCATTGGATCACCATCACGGCTAAAAAAAAAAAATCTACCCATAAGTAAAAAAAAAATACCTATAGGATTGACAACCATATATATATATACATATAGATATATATATATATATATGCTCACTTATGTAGTTCGTGTTTAATATTATTTCTTGTTAGAGAAAAGAGGAGAGCCAGAAGAGGTGTTTGGAATGTTCAACTTACCAGTTACTAGCTATATTAGCATTTAACTAAATGTTATTTGTCATGACCGATAATCTAAGGCCGTGATTTTTAGTAATTTTAAGTGAAAATAGTGAAGAATAGTAGTATCTAAAATTTAAGTACTTGAAATTTAAGTTTAGTCCTCAAAAGTAAGTCAATCACGAGATTGGACAAATTTAAAAATCATGATATTATCTACCAGTTTTAAATTTCGAAGTAAATTTTATCATCTTAAAATGAGAGAAAATCCTAATTAACTAGTTTAAAACCTTTTATTAATTCATGAAGTTTGATAAAACAGTTCAAATTAAAACCCTAAACCCAATGTTCAAATAATTTACATAAAATTATTTTATTTTCTAAGTACTCGATTTAATAACAAAAATCATCCTCATATATCTACTTAGTAAATATATTACTATTGGCTAAATAAATTTAACTTATGAAAGGGAAATTGATACCGAGTACAAACCAACCAATGAAGAGGATTGGAACTGCAAGCATATTCCAAATATGCTTGTCAAGCCACCAGATTAATTACCACAAAATAGGTCAACACCTGAAATGGAAGGAAGTAGGGGGTGAGCACGAGAATGCTCAGTAGAAACTCAATTACCTTTTTGAGTGAATACAATTTTATCAAACCTACATAATTAATCCTTTTCCAAAATCCATTTATAAACAAAAATTATAAAATAAGTGGTATTCAGAATAATCACATATTCAAAACCAACGTCAAAAATCTCAAGATTGTACATATTATAAATTAACCCATCCCATAAGCTCACACCCTCACATCACGAAGTAGAGTAACTCGTACTACGTGCACTAAATACTCTCTATCTGATATTTATCCTAGAAAACCAGAGGAATACCCATGTGTCTAAACCTACTGAACCGGAGGAGCAACTGAATGCCTACACCTACAGAATGAGAATAATCAGAAAAACCTCGAGCGGGTTTACGGGTACTCACTGAAGGCGGGTGTACTAGTCTGCTTACTACAATAATGTGATGATTAAGATGTATCTCATGTGTAATCCTATGGTATGTACAATATGTAACAAAATATGCATAATAACCATAAAATACATAACCAAACAATGCTTTAAAATTCAATTTGGCATTATTCTAGGATTCACTTTACATGGGCAGCACACCGTTGTTTTACCCCATAGTCATAATATAAAAACATGTATAAAATTCATACAGTCCAAACCCAGCGTAATCCAATAAATTTCAGCAATTTATCAGAATATCATTTATTCATAATTTTTCACAAATAGTTATAATAAAAATTTTCAAATTAAAACATGTACAAAATATGGTAATTGAATCCCTACCTTGAGATAGTAGTTATGCTGAGCTAACGATGTTAGAATTATCCTCAATTGATCACCTAGTTGTTTAGACAGTCGTTCTCGGATCTCGTCACGTTCACTTGAAAAGTTTCTTTTTCAAACAGAGCCTCAGATCGAGAAACAGAGATCACCACTAAATTCAGAACACCTAAAAACATTGGATTAGATATAAAGTTTATCGAAAATGGGTCCTGATGTGGCACCGGCCGTGGCACACAAAACGGTGTAATTCAGGAGCTATTTTCTCAATTTTCGTCCCACTTCAGAAAAAAGTGGTATTTTATATCAAAATTCATGTCCTGACCTCACTGAGTCCAAATTTGAAGTTAGAAATTAGTTTCGTGGTCCCATGTATTAAATGGGCTCAAAAATCCGAAAATTATAAAAATATCATATTTGGAAAATAATTAGAAAAATACCACATTTTCATTTCGATAATTAATGATCTTCCGGTTACCGTTTCAACACTTCAAAATCATAAGTTTTCTTGTTTCAACCCCCTTTTTCACGTGGTATAATTTTCTCGAACAAAAAAATTCATTTATGAAATAATTAGAAAAATACCACAAAATTTAATATTATAAAATTGCTACAGTAGTCAACTTCTCACTGGAGCTGAGTTAGAGGCCGAGAGTGGTCAGAAATGAAATCTAGAGTCGAGACGAGTTCAACGGCGGCAACAGTGAGTTGAACGGACGTCAGAGGAGGAAATGGCGGCCAAAAATCTGATTCGATGACGCGATGTATGAATCGCTTTTTCTTCGACGAGGGGCGGCGAAACTGGACGTCGACACCAAGCATTGCTTCGTCAGCATCTTCTAGTCTTGGTGGATAGGTGTGTCGGGCACGGCGGTAGCTAGAGGAGCTACGAATGAACAGTAACTGATAGTGTACTTAGGAGGGCCTCAGTGAAGAAGAAGAAAATTTGGAGGATTTATATGCAATGTTTGGAAACTGTAGTAGTGGGACACGTGACGTAATCTGGTTTGACCGAAAAAGTTTCTGAAATTCCACTTTGGCCATAAATTTTAAAAAAATTCTTTCACTTTAGTTCCTTTTTAGTTACACTTTTGTCCCCAGTTTATAATTTCTATTTCACTGTACCCCAAATACACCTAGATTTTATTTTGTCTAGGTTCAACACTAATAATTTAATTTAAAAATAATTTCAGATTTTTATTTAATTAATATGAAAATATAGAATTACCAAAACGTGCTTGAATTAAAATTTCTTAATTATCCTTGTAAAAATTTAGGATTTTACATTATTTCTCCTAGTAAAGCAAACTAGCTTATTCTACCTTATCATGACCAAATAACTTGTAGTTTTTGTAGACAATAATAACATATTTCCTATTATTTATACTCTAAATATTAGCTAGCTGCCAGTAACTAGTTTAAGTTTGACATGTCACTATTATGAGTACGTACGTATTTTAATCGATCACGTACACATAATACCCGATGATCGTACGTATCATTGTGGTTTCCTTGTACACATAATAAATATATAAGAAACGGCCTATATAAATATGACAGATTGCTAAATGGGTAACAAGACAAATAACCTATAGTTACATATAATGTCTCGTCGCATAGACTATGGTTACATGTACATATATAGTTTTGTATAATTCCGTCAAAAAAGCATTATATATGGTGTCTGATTATTGGAAAACCATACTTACTCGCTTCCTGTGTTTAAAGTTTTTAGGATAATAAGCACGTTAGGTGATGATATACCATTCCAGGTTGTATTTCAGAGGTTAAATGTAATTGAGGACTTATCTTCTTTTGCTTAATGATAGTCCTCTTTATTTTCAAAAAAAAAAAAGAAATTACAAACAAGTAGGGTGGTGATATATACTTTAAGATTCTTGCCCTTATCCTCTTGAATTGGTGCAAGCATGCATTTGTAATTTTTTTTCCATGTATATATATATATATATATAATCTAATTCAAGAGATTTTAATATACTCGGATAAATAATTAAATATACAAATTTATAGCTTATAAAAAAAATTCCAAAAGTTGCTGTCATGATACAAACTTTTTTCTTTCATCCTTAGCTTCTTAAACGTCCCAAGAGTAGTTTTTTGAATCGTCTGAGTAAAAAATTGACATATTCCTAACCTCCTGGCTAGTTTCCCACCATATACTCTATATCCATAATCCTTGTGTGTATATTTGTGCGTATAGATATATTATATCACCTGTTATGTATGAGATATAAAGTGGATATTGTATAGAGAAGCTCGGTAGCTAGATTACCATATATATACATATATATGTACCAAAATTTCAGATCTGTATTAGATTGAAATTTCTATGCACTTTGTAACCAGCCCCATATTTTTTGCGTATCTTATCCTTTCAAATCTGGCCGATCCCACAAATCAGTCAAAATCCAACATGGATCAGATTTTAGATCCACTATGTATAGCCTCACCAACCAAACAAAGGAAAAAAGTCCAACCTAAGAGTGTTTTTAAAGGGTATTTTTGTTTTTACTTCGTGACTAAATTCTAGTATAATTTATAAATAAATTTATAATAACAAGTCATCTCATTAATTATATTAATTTATAATTCATTTTTATTTATTTTCTTTTTGAAAATTTAATTTAAAATTTAATTTTTTAATTACTTTTTATTTAAAATTATATGTAATTGTATTTTCAATATTTCATAAAATTTCTTTTTTGTTGTACAAAAAGTAAAATCTAAGGTAACATGATTTTTATATTATGAATAAATTATTTTTTAAAATAAAAAAATAAATAAAACAGTTATATTGAAAGATAATTTGTTTGAAAAAAAAATTATACATGTAACAACTTAAAACTTATACATATTTTTTTTTTCTAACGAATAAGATAATTGAGAGTGATTTAAGATTATTAAGTATTTTTCACTAGTTTTATTTTCTTATAAAATTAAAATAAAATAAAAAAAATTCACCAACTCATCAAGTTATCCATCTTTTTTATTTTAAATAACTTTCTATATTTATATATGTATCAATTATAATAAGTTTTTTAGTAAATTTATTAATATAATTTTAGCATTAGATAAAAATTCAATGGCGAGTATTCATCCATAAGGTAAAAACAAAAATCTCCGTGGAAACATCACTAATAATTTTTGAAATATGCTAATGTGTGTGTGTATATGTATGTATATATAAACATATGAAAATCGGACCTAAATTGTTTGTCCCATATTTTTCTGATTTGTAATTTAAATTTGGCAAACGTCACATTTATAAGGAATCCACTTAACACATGTATTTATTCATTTATATTTTTTTCTTTAAAAATCATAGCTACTTTAATCGGTGATGTGGAAATTATTCAAGTGGACAAGGATCACTACAGAAAATGGACAAATTAATATGATATGCTTAGGTGGATGAGCTTGTCTTTTAATTTCTATACTGATACAATATAGTACAATATTATCCCATCATAATCAAGACAACATATTATAAAATAATAAGCTAAAATGGAGATATTAATCAGAATGGTATTAAGAGACATTTTTTCGGATATCTCTCCCTTTCGTATTTACTTACCTAGCTAGAAGTTGGAAGTGAAATCAACCCAATTCGGATATCTTCATGGTGTTCATATATTTAAGTACTTTATAGTGTTTAATTAATAGATTAGTACTTCACATAATTAGCCCAATTGAAGAATATCAAAATAACTAAATTAATTACTAATTAAATTAGTGTCAAATTGTTTGTCGGGCCTCCTTTTGGCACTAAATTGTTGATGCTAAAAATTGGTACAACAACGACAATTAATAGTCAAAATAAAAAATGACAAAATAATATAAAAATGACACAAATTTTAGAGTAGTTCATATATTATAATCGATATTATTATAGTAGTGTATTATAAAGTTCGGATCCCTGTTTCTGACCTCCCTCTATATATTTGAAGGCTGAGAGGTTCAGGTATATTTTTAGTAACAAATATTCGAATTCAAATACATTAATAGCGCAAAATAAGGAAATCTCAAGAATCATGGAGATTTAGTGTTAATTCTTGAATTTGTACAATTTTGTTGGAAATCTGGTGTCCAACTATCATGGTAAGCTTATAAGTCATATATACAGTTGCCTCCATTTTATTTGAGGAAGAAGCTCTGTCACGACCCAAAACCCGGGCTAGTGGCAAAAGGAGAATTTCACTTGGTGGGAAATTTCTTAATTTATTTGAAAAGTGTCAAAGTTTTGGTTTTTATAAAATCAGTCCATTTAAATAAAAACATTTGGAATTCCATCCCGTGAACCACTCCCACAGTTCGTATACACCACTAAACCTAGATTGAATGATCACCTAAAAACATGAAATTAATTTTAAAACCCATCATCATCATCATCCACCACAGATATCCAATAACAGGAAGGCATGCATAAGTTTACAGACAATTTGAAAGCAGTAATCATGGTTCAATGCTAACACAAAAATCCAAATAGTCCAAAGACTATGATCTCAAACTTCTAGCATTACCAAGAGGCGAACTGCAATCAGGATGGCTTCTTAGTCCTCTTGATCACCAGGATCGCACCGAGCACCACCTGAGGAGGAAGGTAAAGGGGGTGAGCATACAATGCCCAGTAGGAAGATAGTTACCTCGGGGAAAACCTTTCAGTGATGGGAATCTCCT
>JXTB01000249.1:535025-558391 GCA_002914805.1 Parasponia andersonii
CAAAGAATAAGAAGATCCAAAAACGGAAAAAATAATTAAGAAAGATTTAGCTCATACTATTAAATATATATATATATATATATATCTATATATACATAGAATTAGGGAGCTCTTTTTAACAATAGCCTAGCTCAGTTGGTCCAAAACTTAAAGAATGTGTGTGTGAGTTTGGGGTAGGGATTCAAACCTTAGTAGTGTGTGTGCGTGTTATTTTATTTTAAAATTGTAGTAAGTAATGATCATTAGTTAAGCCGCTCTTATTAACAAAAAGAAATAAATTGTGGGAGGAAAAAAATAAATCATATTAAATATAGATAACTAAGGAGATTATTTATTTTTCAGAAAAAGAAACTCACTGTGAAACGAAAAATAGAAAACAATCATTATATATATATATATATTGATAAAATTCCATATTTTCTTTGTTATATAGATGGTTTGAATGTATCAATGGAGTTTTCAGCAAATTGAATATTCTTCTTCGTTAAGTTCTGGGTTTTCTCTCTAAAGGAGGCACTCCTGTTATGGTGGTCGTTTTGTCGTATGATTTGTAGATTCTTGATAATAATAATAATAATAATAATAATGATAATGATGATGATTATTATTATTATTATTTCAATTTGAAAGATTGCACAAGAAATAATTTTGCAGTATTCTATATATTGTAGATTTCTCTAATCATGAGTATTTGTGGCATGCTTCCACCTTTGTCTTTGCGGTGTTTATATTACTTTTGTGGTTGTACTTCCTTTCGTTTGGTAATATGCAAATAGAACTCTTTCCCTTCATTTATATAACTTTTTAAATCTCTAACTCTCTAAAAATTTTAATGAAAAGGCAAAATCTATTTTCATTTAGATATTGTGATATTACTGTCATTGCAACATTGACTGAAATATTTGACTTTAAATTTGTTTGACTTCAAATTATTAATGTGTTTGACAGAATTTATAGTTGTCTTTTGATTAAATGTTTGTTTAATTTTACAGTAATTTTACAGATCTAGAACAAATCTGATCTAAATCTTTTTAGAGTATTTTTTGCACTTTTATTTTCTGATCCCTTTGACATTTCGAGTGTGTTATATTTGGAAACAATCTTTTTATGTAAATTTTTAATAATTCTTTCTACACTATATTTCAAGTTATCGTTTCCATATTTACTCTAAGCAGATTCTAGATATGATTGAACGTTTTTATTGTGTTGATTTGCTAAATCAAATGATAAGAAATTGAATTTATTATTTTAGGAAATAAATCAATATTTTTTCAAGAATATTATAATATGACTATTTTAGATAAGATAATTGTTGTAACATCGTTGCAGAATTCAACCGAAATTTTAGACCAGTCTAAAATATGAAATTGTTATCTTTGAATGATCTTTTTGACTTCCAAATAATATTTATTTTGAATGAAAGTTGTACTGCAGATTACCAAGTATTGGAATATCTCAAGCACTATAAAGAGGAGTCTAGAATATGGTCATAGTGTACCTTGAATGTTTATAATTACCATTAGTGCAACTATTTGTAAAATTTATCCATATTTTATGTTGTGAGACTAGGAGGGATTTCTAATCATGAGAGCACTTTGGGAGAAGTACGAGTTGTCTTCAAGAGAAGGCCGGTTCTAAGAAATCTAAAGGGAGTTCCGAGGGAAGGAATCACATCAAGTTGAGAGAAGCTCACTAGACGGATTAGCAAAAGAATACTTGCATACTGCAACATTTAGAAGAGAGAGCCTTTTAAATTATATAAGTCAATTAGTATTTATACTCACATTGATCTTTATTGGATGTAGACTATCGGAAGATAGTTGAACCAAGCAAAAATATCTTTGTGTCATATTTTTTCTTCTTGTTTATTTCCACACTACCACCTCACATAATTAATTGAAAATTTAATTATATTCGACAAGAGCACGAAATACAGTCCTAATAATTGGTATCAGAGAGGGTTACTAACTGTTTTTTTTTTTTGTAAGATCTTATGGATTTTTTACCATATATTTCAAGTATGTCGTTTCTTGCCGAAGGTGGGTCTATTTCAAGAGCTCCACTACTTGATGGCACTAATTACGCATACTATAATGCACATATGATGGAATTTATAAAATCTTTTAATGAAAAATTATGGAGATTTGTACTTTCTGGTTGGTGTTCTCTAAACATTAAGGATGATGAAGGGAACCTTATTTCCAAACATGAACTAAATTGGTCATTCAATGATGACAGTCTTTATTTCTAATTACAACTTCAAGGCTTTACACGCCATTCTTAATGGAGTTGATGTAACTTGTATCAAAATGATTACATTTTGTAAGTCTACTAAGGAGGTATGGGGATCGTATAAACCTATTTTGAGGATTTTACAAACCTATTTTGATGTTTTGGTGATATAAAAAGTACCAAAAGAGTCATTTTAATCTCTAAATTCGAAGAATTGAAAATAAGAGAGGATAAGACATTATCTCAATATTTTACTAAGCTTTATGATATTTATAATAAAGCTTTTGCTCTTAGAAAGTGTTTTACAGATACTAAGATGGTTCGAAAAATGTTTCGTTCGTTACCTAACGGATTTCAACTAAAACTCATAGTAACATAAGAGATCAAGAAGCTTAACACCAAAAAGGTTGAAGAACTAATGGAATTCTTGCAAATATATAAGATGAATATCAAGTATAGGAAAAAGGACAAAACTATTACCATTAAAGTAGCCTCTGAATCGGCTATAAGTGAAAAAGGAGATGGTGGTGACGAATTTTCTCTATTAACTAAAGAAAATAGGTAGATAATCAAAGTGCAGTTACTCGAATAAAGGGAAGTCCATTTCACCTAAATTTATTGTTTCTAAAGATAACAAGAAAGGTATGATCAAACATATAAGTCGAATTTGCCAATACCCTAAAGAAGAAATCAAAGGCTATGACTACCTCTTTAAGTAATAAGGAATCAGAAGACAACCAATAGAAAGATGAAACACATGTAAGTAATTATTTTACTTTTTGTGTTTCATTAATTTCAAATTATGTTTGTTCAGTGCAGCATTCTACAGGTAATGTTGCAACATAATCTGTAACTGGCACTCATGTTGCAACATCGATGACGAACAAAGTGTATGATTCTGACAGTGATGAATTTGAACTGAAAGAATAATTAATTCAAAAATCCTATGAGAATATATATTCGCAATGGATTAAAGTTGCTGAACATAATAGATCTCTTGAAGGTAGATTGTTTACTCTCATTAAATACAAGGAGTATTTAGAGATAAAGGTGCAAAAGTTAGAAACTTTGCTAACTGAAAAAGAAGCAAAATTAGAAGAGATTTCAACAGAGCTTGATAGGACTCGAAAGTCCTTAAAAATACTAAATTTTGGAACTACCAAACTTGATCATATTCTATCTGTTGGAAAATTTGGTTTTGACCATAGTGGAATTGGATTTAAAGCTGAGAACTTAAATTCAAAAACTGTTTTTATTAAGAGTTCTATTTTCAACTCAGTTATAGCTATCATTGAGAAATTAAGATTTTAATCTTACTAACTCTTATTTTGAAGATAACAAATATTTAATTTAGTACTAACGATTTAACTTAAATATGTAATAAAAAAAGTTTTAAAGTTCTAACTCAAGTTGATCAAGGAATCAAGCTTGAAATGGATGCATATTGGACCTATTAGAATTAAGTTTGAAGATGAAAAATCAAGATACAAGATCTTGCTTAGATAAGACATATTTCATACTTAGTTTTGTATTTGATTTAGTTTATTACACATAAATTCTTTTTGCTTTAGCTCATACTTTCAAAATAATTTTCAAACTATCTAAAGTTAAAATGGTTATTTTATATTAGAAGTTTGAAAATAACTATCATTTTCATTCTAGCCAAAATATTTTCAAGAAGTTCTTTTTTGAATGTGAAAAATATTTAGAAAAAAAAGTTTTAAAAAAGACCAAAGTTTGTATCAAAAAAACCATTTACTAGTTCCTGACTCATTTTGGTAGACTAAGTTTGGTCAACCAAAATAACGGCCAAAAATAGCCATTAAAGCTAAATTGTCTTACCATACTCTAATGGCTAGTATGTTTGGTCGATCAAAATTATTTATGATCAACCAAAATTTTGATAGCAAATTACTAATGGCTAAAAACAACTAGTTTTTGAAATAGCTCTAAATAGAGCTAAGTTTGATGACTTAGAACGAGAAAATACGAACCTATATTGATACACAATTAGTTTTTGAGTGTAAAAATTCTCTTTTACTCAACTTTAACTTTCAAATCATATTGAGCCAATCTTAGAGCATCTATTATCCATTATTTTTAAATCTACTAAGCCACAATTGTATTTATTGCTATTAAGAGGAGAGTTCTTAAGTGTGTTCACTCTAATTGAAAAATTATTGAGTGTGAGATGAGATTGGTACAAGATTCATAAATAACCTGAATTAGGTGAGGTTACCACTAGAGTCTAAACAATCCAATATAAGTGAGGTTATCACTAGAGTCTAAATAATCCGTAAGTTGGTGAGGTTGGTACTATTGTCTAAACAATCCGTGTAACTTAAAAGTTTTAAAATAGTGATCTATGGTTTTATATAGCTGAAATTTTTTTAAAAAAGTTTTAAAACTCAACTCACTGTCTTCTTGGGTTCTCAATCTTAGGCTAACAATTGATATCAAAGCTTGGTGCTCAAATTTAAAAGACTCAACCGTCTTGAGATTATTAACTCAAATAATTTTTAAAATCTTCCAAATGAAGAATTTTCAACTAGATCACCATTTTTCAATAGTATTGATTACAAACTTTAGAAAATTAAAATAATTAAATTTCTTAAACTTATGGTTGATGATTTATTGAATATTGTTGTTAAAGGTCCATATATTCCTTGGAAACTTATTGGCAACAAATTTGTTAAAAAAGAATTTTATGAATATGATGATATTGACAAAATCATGTTTTCTAGGAATGGATGTGCTTTGAATTATTTATTATATAGTATAGATGTAAATGTTTATAATAGTATCCAAATAGTTATTAATGTTTATGAAATGTGAAAAATACTTAAAAGCTTATATGAAAATACAAGCCAAATTAAAGAAAGTAAAATTAGTATATTTGTACATGACTATGAGTTATTTGAGATGAAAAGTGATGAATCTATTGCTCAAATATTTATTAGATTTACTAACATCACTAATGATCTTCGTGCTCTTGGGAAAACTTATTGCAATACAGAAATGGTAACAAAAGTTCTAAAAACCTTAATTAAAGCATATCAAAAGAAGGTAATTGCTATCCAAGAAAAAAAAGACGTCACCAATATTCCTCTAGAAGAACTTATCAACTTACTTATTTCTTATGAGATCATGATGATCAAGAACAAAAATTAAGATGGGAAAGAAGAAAAGGAAATAAAGACCACATGGGTTGATAATATCAACAATAAATTAAATGAAGAAATTCAAGAAGAAATTGCCAACATGTACTTCATAGCAATTCAAGATGAAGTAAAATTGCTTGAAACCATTGATAATTTCCTTGATGATAGTGATAGTGATAGTGATTTATCTTATAAGAAGTTATTAAATGATTTAAAAAATTTACATAGAAATTATGAAAAAAAAAATATTTTGAAAAATAATGCTCTTAAAAAATATTCTTAGTTTGTTATAAGAAATTGATGAATTTGCAAATGAAAAAGAAACAAAATTACCTTGTGATATTTGTTAAAATTTGAAAAATAAAAATATTTCCTTAAATAAGAAAATTTTTGATTTAACAAACATTGGCCACAAGTTACAAATGGAAAGAAGAACTTTGATTTAATGTTTGGTAGACAAAGATATGTTTTTGATAAAAAAGGTAGAGGATAAAAATTTTTTATAAAACAAAAGCATCTAAAAAATTATTTTATCAAAACAACATCTAATAGTAACTCAAAATATGCATACACTTATTGCAACCAAAATAGATATACAAGATTTTTATGCTCCATTAAGAAAAATATATATTTTAGTGTCAAATAACAATGAGTTCGAAAGAATTAAATGATTAATCCCTAAGGACTCAAAGTTATGTGGGTTTCAAAAATCTATATTTGAATCTTTGTTGCAGGAACAAGCAAGAAAGTGGGGCCTCCAAGAAGAAAACCGATGACTTCACCAAGCTCTTAAACTTTACAAACAAAGAATGGTGGATATTTCATTCGGAGACAACACAACAAAAAGCAAGTTCATTGGCATAAGTGATATTAGTAATAATTATTTACCTATTTTTGAAAATGTCTTTCTAGAAATATTTTTTTGCATAACATTTGTCTATCATTGGGATAAACTTCGACTAATTCAAATTTTGAGTAAATAAAATGAGTACCAAAGTCCAATTCTGAAAATTTTTAGAATTTGGTCGATCAAAATTATTTTGGTCGACCAAAACTGGGCAATATTGATTTACAGCACTGCAATGCTCTACACATGGCACTTAGGCACTATAGGTTCTAGTATCTCTTCCAGATTTGCTCACTTTTCAGGTTTTGGTCGACCAAAAGCAAAAGTGGTCGACCAATCCTCCTTGTCACTTAGTCCCTCGGCCCGAACCGAGATAGATTTCATATATTTTCCCTCAAAATCCAATATTAGTTATTTTAGATCTTAGGATTCAAAAACTTTGTTTCAAATACCAAAAAAAAAACTTGAAAATTTTGATTCAAAATCCAACTTTGAAACTTCTTTTAGTTACTCTACTACTAGTAATGTAAAAAGAGAGTATTTTTCTTTTTTTGAAAAAAAAAATAAATAGTAGATGAATCTATGCATATGATATTTGATGAAAAACATAGATAATTGGATCTTAAAGAAAAAATCAAAGATGATAATTGAGTCCAACCTTAATACAATGGTATAGATGATTTTATTTGAATTATTTATAAGTCTAAATTTGATTGACATATTAATTACTTTTATATGATTCAAATGGATTGCATAATGCATATTGTTTAAATTCTTATATTTGTGCAAATTCTTGATAGTTTTTATATGACAAATACCATACATAATTAATTGAATTATTTTACCTATATTGGTATTGTATTTGAACTAAAAATAACATATTATTTGAATTCAATATTTATCTTTTGTAACTTTGTCATTTTGAATATTTGCGCATGATTTTTTATCCTATAACTTTGTGAGAACAAATTTTTGATGAATATTATATATAAAGTTCTCATTAGCTTTCAAAACTTGAATTGACATTCTTTAAACTTCAATGATAGTTTAGACTCTATATTAAAATTTTATGATGTAATGAAATCTTGTCTTGAATGGTTCTATTAGTTTTGATTTCTCATGCTTGATCTTTTATTTGGCATTGATCTCTCATGCATATATGAACGATTTTTCTCACTTTGATTATTTACATTTTGATCATAATTTATATATTGAGTAGGAGAATATTTATGATTTTTTTGTGCTAGATTTGTCATTATCATTTTTCCATAAAATTTGACATACTCTTTATAGTTTCATGAAAATGAAGAAAGAGAAATTATTTCACTAATATACTTTAATATTTTGAATTTCTCCTATGTTTTGTAATGATTATACTTGGAAAAATATATTTTTAACAACTGAAATACTAAGATTTAATGCAACTTCTCTATTTTGAATATGCTATAGTTGTGATACTTATTATCAATAGAGAAGATTTTGCTATATCTTAAAAATAATTCTCTTGCCTTCACTTCTCTTTCATATTGTTGTTCAATCTTGTGTTTGATATTATTATTATTTTTTGAAGATTGTTCGATTCTTAATTTCCACATCTCCTTATTGCATAACTTGTCATATTATTTTTCACATAGAAAAAAAATTATTCGTGTATTACTCTTCCATATAATTTTGTCATGATTTCAAAGGAGAAGCGAAATATACTAAATTAATGTGGGGGAGAATCTTATTTCAAAGATATAGATTAGTTTTTATAAGATATCTAATGTGAAAATTATTTTTATCTTTTTAATGATGTCAAAAGAGGGAGAAAAATTTTGATTTATGAATATGAATAAAAAAGAAACGATTTATTTATGAGTGTGTATATTTTAAGGGGGAGAACTTTATTTAACACACATCTTTAATTTTTTTCATAATATACTTATGATACTTAATTGAATTTAAAAAGAAGATCAAGTCCTTTTTTACTTTGTCAAGCATATTTTGATGTAAAGTTTAAAATATGGTAAGGACTAAGATAAATGTGTAAATTTCATATTTTTGAATCCTTATTACATATATTCTTTTATCTCATAAATCAATGTTTATCATCTTCAAAAAGGGTGAGATAGTTAAGAAATTAGGATTTCATTCTTACTCACTCTTATTTTAAAGATAACAAATATTTGACTTAATACTAATGATTTAACTTGAGTGTATAGTAAAATGGTTTTAAAGTTTTGACATAAGTCAAGGAATCAAGCTTGAAGATGGATATATATTGGACATATTAGAATTAAGCTTAAAGATAAAAAAATCAAGATACAAGATCGTGCTTAGATATGGTATATTTCATATGTAATCTTATATTTGATTTAGTTCATTATACATAAATTCTCTTTACATTGACTCGTACTTTCAAAATAATTTTCAAACACTTTCAAAAGAATTTTCAAACTATCTTAAGTAAAAATAGATATTTTATTTTAGAAGTTTCAAAATAAATATCATTTTCGTTCTAGCCAAAAGATTCTTAAGAAGTTCTTTTTTAAATATTAAAAATATTTAGAAAAAGAACGTTTTAAAAATGACTAAAGTTTGGATCAAAGAAACCATTTATTAGTTTCTAGTCGACCAAAACAACGGCCAAAAATGACCATTGGAACTAACCCATTTATTGGTTTTTGATTGACCAAAAGTGGCTAGTTTTTGAAAATAACTTTAAATAGAGTTAAGGTTGACCACTTAGAACGAGAGAACATAAACCTCCATTAATACACAATCAGTTTCTAAGTACAAAAGCTCTTTTTTACTCAATTTTAACTTTCAAATCATATTGAGTCAATCTTAGAGCATCCATTGTGTATTGTTCTCAAATTACCTAAGCTAAATTTGTACTTATTACTTTTGATAGGAGAGTTTTTGAGTGTGTTTACTCTTGATTATTGAAAAATTATTGAGTGTGATGTGAAGTTGGCATCGGATTCACAAACAACTCAATTTAGGTAAGGTTGCCACTAGAATCTAAACAATCCGTATATATGTAAGGTTATCATCGGAGTCTAAACAACCCAAGTATAAGTGAGGTTGTTATCGGAGTCTAAATAACCTATGAGTTGGTGAGGTGGCATTATTATCTAAACAATTTGTGTGAGTGACATTAGCACTAGAGTCTAAACAATCCGAGGATAGGCGTGATAGCGTCGAAGTTAAGACTATTGTAAAAAGGTTAGCTGAACTTAAGAAGAATTCACTCTCTTTATAAAAAAGTCAGTCAAGCCCACAATCATGATCTATTAGTATAAAGCTCAAAGTAAGTTACCAAGAGCCGGAGACATAGGTATTATCATATTTATCGAACCTCGTAAAACTAAGTTTGTGTTTTCTCTATCGCTACACTCTTTACTTTATTGCAAACTATTTGATTGTGTATTTGTTAATTAGTGCATTTAATTTACTTAGTATTATTATTTATTTAGCTTAAAATTTTCAAAATAATGGTCTATGGTTTTATATATTTTAAAAGTTTCTTAAAATCTTTTAAAACACAATTCACCCCCTCTTGGGTTGTCAATCTTAGTCTAACATATATGAATACTAATGTAGCAATACAGAATCCTTATGTTGCAATACACAATAAGTCAATTACACCAATATTAGTTTATCGAAATCATGCTAATGTTGACACAAGAAGATTTCATGCTATGACACATAACAAATCTATAGGGTTCTCAATGAGAAAACATGGTAAAATTGTGCCTACTTATCATTTTTGTGGTGAAAAAGATCATATTAGACCTAGGTACTTTATCATGAGGAAATTTTTAGAAAACAATTATTATTTACATGAAATTCCTTTTCAAAGAAAAATACTAAGATAAATAGATTGATCTATCAAGCAAAATAAGTAAAGTTTGGATTAAAAAATCTGAATTAAATTATATTAAGTCATTTACTTGTTTTAAAGCATATGTTATATGAATAGTAGTTCGATAGTGGATGATCCAGGCACATGAAAAGTGATATGTCTACACTGGTGAACTATAAGGAAGACACCAGAGGAGTTGTAATATTCGGTGATGGTGCAAAAGAAAGAGTTATTGGAAGAAGAGTTTTAATTTTGAATGCTTTCCCAAATTTAAGATTGTTTTATATGCTGAGGGACTTACGGCTACTTCAGTAATAGTGTGAAAGCTACTGATCATGGAAATTCATCCATTACCTTAGTTATTATCAAAGTAACAATATCACTTACTTATGTACTAGCAAAAATCAATTCATACTACTCTTTTTATATGAGATCAATTATTTTTGGTATATCAATTATTTTTCAATCAAAAATCAATTCATACTACTCTATTTTATATGAGATCAATTATTTTTGGTATATCAATTATTTTTAAATCAAAAATCAATTCATACTACTCTATTTTATATGAGATCAATTATTTTTGGTATATCAATTATTTTTCAATCTTAGATGATTAATCAATCTGAAGAATCTTCCAAAAATTGTGATTGTTGAAAATGGTAAGAACTATGTATGTTAAAATATTTTATAATTAGAATAAATTAATTAATTTTTTTTTGTCTACAGGGTTACCATATATAATATTTTGACTTAGAGGTTGTACAATCAATGTTACAATATTGAATATATTAGGTTTATATTTAAAAAAAAAAAAGGAAAATGAGATAAATTTTAGGACAGTTGTTGCTGACATAATCTCTACATGTTCCCATGATTTTCTCTCATTACAGTTTTCTGATTTCAATTTGCCTCTAAATTTATTTGGTTTTCTCTTTCAAATTAGGGAAACTCAATGGTCTCTTGTTTATTTAAATCACTAATTTTACTCATATCATTACACTCACAATTTTCTCTTGAATTCTCTCTATTTTTACCATGTTTTCTTCTTAGTATTACAATAGTCCCGAAAAATGGTGAATAACTATAGTTGAAAGAAAGAGTGATTCTTCAGCCACTGACAGACGAAAGTAGTCATCTTTTTTAACCCCGATGAAGAAGAAGTCTGTTCCAGAAGACCTAAGCCACAAGTTCTTTGATTAAACCATCAACCTAGCCGATTTCATCAATTGAACTCATTCCTCTAGTTCAAGAGGTTCAAGCACCTCCTGCTTCGGTCGCTCTATTTTGTTTTTTTTTCCTTCTCTTGTTTATGATGCTCATAATAAGGGACGTATACTAAGAAGTCATGAAAGCTATCTGAGAAGAAAAAAAAAATCATACTGATGTCATCAAGTTTTACACCTTATGAAAAAAGTAAGTTGTTGTCTTAACGTTAGGAGCAACAATCAAGGGGAAGTAGTGTCATATTCTGTTAAATTTACTCCTTCCGTTTTATGCAAGTTTCAGCTCATGTTATAACATTGAGCATCTTTTAAGACAATGGTCTTTTATATATGTGGAATTTGATTTTTATTTGATATATTTAGATATGTTATATATCTGCAGGCTATTATTTCGTATTTTGTATCTTGTATCTTGCATACTACCTTTGGTACGTTTTGCCAAAAAGAGGGAGCGTACAAAAATTCTAGCCAAACACTGACTTGTTTTTACATGTATAAATATTTTGCCTAAAAAATATCAAAAGGAGAGATTGAAGATGCAAAATTTATTGTTATTTAGAAATTGCAACGTCATTGTCTGTTTTGGAGAATAGTGCATCTACTTTAGTTCTGCAATATCGACTAAAATATTTGACCTGACATTATTAACTTGTTATTTGTAGAATTTATAGTTGTCTTTTGATTGAATATTTGTTTAATTTTACGGAGATTTGAGTAGAATTATTTGTGATTAATGTTTGCCTTGTAGTGAAATTAAATCTAAATAATTCTTTCTCTTTGGGGTATGATTGATGAGATTTAATTATTTTGTTACTGTGTAAATCAATCTAATATTATACAAATCTAATCTTAATCTTTTTCCAGTATTTTTTGCACTTATTTTTGATCCCTTTAACATCTCGTGTGTATTATATTTGGAAACAAACTTGATGTGTAAATTTTTCATAATTCTTTCTACATTATATTTTAAATTATTATTTTCATATTTATTCTAAGCTGATTCTATATGTGTTGAACATTTTAATTGTATCAATTTACTAAATCAAATGATGACGGAACAAATTTGTTATTTTAGGAAACAAATCAGCATTTTTCTAAGAATATTATAATATGACTATTTTAGATAGGGTTAATATTTTAACATTGCTACAGAATCAGCAGAATTTCATATCAGTCTGAAATACAAAATTACTTTCTTTAATTAATCTTTTTGCCTTCTAGTCATCATTTATTTTGAATGAAAGTTGTCTTGCAATGGGTAAATATTGAAAGACCTCAAGCATTATAGAAATGAGTCTGGAACAGAGCCCCAGTATGCCTTAAATGTTTGTAATTGCCATTAGTGTAATTAATTGTAGCATCTGTCTATATTTTATGTTGTGGGACTTTGAGGGATTTCTAGTTGCGAGAGTGCTTCAGGTGAAGTACGAGACATCTTCGAAAGAAGGCCAATTATGAGAAATATGAAAGAAGTTCAGAGTGAAAGAATTACATCAAATTGAGGGGAGCTCACTAGATGGATTGGTAAATGAATGCTTGCACATTGCAATATTTAGAAGAAGGAGTCTTTTAAATTGTATAAGTTAATTAGTGTTTGTCCTCTGTTGATCTTTACTAAAATGTTTATTTCTTAGGGTATGACCCCTTGGATATAGACTATCGAGAGATAGTTGAACCAAGTAAATATATCATTGTGTCATGTTTTTACTTTTTATTTATTTCCGCACTACCACCTCAAATAATTAATTTTCAATTAATTATATTGGTGAGAACATAAAAAACGGTCCTAACATCAATAATATTAAATATTTTTAATCTTTGTTTAGCTTGAAAATTAGACATTCAAAGTGAAGAATATGATAAAAAAGAATGTACAAAATTGGGTGTTTTTGGAACATAAAAAACGTATAAAGTAAAATTAACATTATTCAAAATTATATTTTTTATACCCAAAAAAAAAAATTGAACATACATAATCCAAATAGTGATAGATTTAGAACTTTCCTTGAATTAATTAGTGTGTAGTCATGTTAAAAATGAGTAATGTAAATAATGAATAATCATGTCAAATGGAATATAAATAAGTGCATGACATATTTATTAAATAGGTTACAAGGGTCGAGTCGTACTCTTATGTGGTTACTAATTATATCCTGCCTAGTTTTAGACTTTTTAGCGCACATTTATCAATTTTTTGTGTCATCTCAAACACAAAAAAAATAATACAAATTATCAGTCTTAGAGTCTACTAATACCCTTATGGTGATATATCAGACTAATTTATAAATAATATTATCAAAACTAACCCGTTATTATTATGTCATATATCTAAAAATTACTCAGATATATAACCTAGTCCCTAGTAAATCAAAACACCTTATAGCACCCTGCCACTCGTAGTACCCAAGGATGAAAATTTCCACATCATTATTCATAATTTGAAGTTGCAACATAGACATGGAAGTGAAAGATATTCTTCTCATGGTGCATGCGAATTGTCCACAATATTCATAATGTTTACTAATATCCGTAAATATGTATGAGTATCCAAGATATTTGTAGAAATACCTGCATAATGTTGTAAATGACCGAAATTTTTTTTATTTTTGCAAACAATAATAAAAAAAAATTATAATTTTTAGTCAATTTTCTTTACTCTCAGTAAAAAAAAATAGATTTAATAACTATTTTGACGTACACTTATTAAAGAACTAAATCGAATTTAGGAGATGATTTTAAGAAGAAATCAAGAAACATATATGTGATACATTAATAGCTATACCAAAAATTATTCAATTATAATATATTTGTAAATGTATTATTTAGAATCTTTAGAACATGATCGGAACCTACCTATCGGAACCTACCTAGTGTTTTCTATTCTTTTGAAAAATTCTTACTCTTTCTAGTATTAAAGACACTTAGAATTTGATAATTTTGGCATTTGATTAGCACGTAGAAATTTATATTATTTTATACCTTCTTAGTAATAAGTATGTAAGGGAAAAATTCTCATATTCAAGAAAATGTGTATTATTTTTGTTATAATCTAATTCAAATCAAGCAATATTAATTGTTTTAGAATTTTTATAAAGTTACATTGAAAAAATTAAAATTGTTCCGAAATAACAATTTTTTTTTCCAAAATATTCATTGACATCAACATTTTATTCGATATTATCTGTAAATTAGAATCTCAAAAACCCCGTAATAACTTATTAGCATACTCCACCATGTATTCAACCGTAGTTAAACATGTTCGAACATACTCGACCATGCAAGTCAAAAAGATACCTTTAGGTTCGAACATACTCGATCATGCAAGTCAAAAAGATACCTTTAGAGTCGTGGAATGGGTGCAAACTTAGTTTACGTCACATCCACATATGGGGGTGCCCAGCACATGTACTGAAAAGAAAGATTGGGAAGTTAGAACTACGTACAGAGGTTTGTTTATTTGTAGGTTATCCGAAAAATACAAGAGGAGGTTTATTTTATAGTCCTCAAGAGCAAAAGGTATTTGTATCGACAAATGCTACTTTTCTTGAAAATGACTATGTGACAGATTTCAAACCTCGAAATAAAGTATTAGAGGAATTATTTTTTGATCAGATCAGACCACAACCAACAATAGTTGTTGAACAATAAAATTATGAGACCACTATTCCAGATCAGAATACCTTGGCAACTCAACGTGGTAGAGGATTATTAGACCACCTACTCACTACAAGAAAGTTGGAGAAGTACATGTTGTTGTTTCTGATAGTAGCTAAGATGACCTATTGACATACAAGCATGCAATGGAAGATTCTGATAAGGAAAAAGGACAAGAGGCTATAAACTAAGAAATGGAATCTATGTATTTCAATTCTGTATGGGAACTTGTAGATCCACGTGAAGATGTCATGCCCATTGGATATAAATGGATCTATAAAAGAAAAAGAGGTGCAGATAAAAAAGTTGAAATGTTTAAGACAAGGTTAGTGGCAAAGGGTTATACCCAAAAAGAAGGAGTTGATTATTAAGAGACTTTCTCGCCAAAAGCCATGCTTAAATCCATACGTATCCTCTTATCCATTGTCGCATGTTTAGACTATGAAATATGGAAAATGGACATCAAGGCAGCTTCTTTGAATGGCTATCTTAAAGAAAGCATCTATATGGTGCAACCAGAAGGTTTTGTAGCTAAAGGCCAAGAGCACAAAATCTGTAAGCTACTTAGGTCTATTTATAGACTTAAGCAAGCTTCAAGATCATGGAATCTAAGATTTGATAAGACGATTAATTCTTATGGTTTTAATCAAAATGTTGATCAACTTTGTGTATACAAGTACATCAAAGATAAGAAAGTGGTCTTCCTAGTTGTTTATATAGATGATATTTTGCTCATTGGAAATGATGTGGAAATATTATCTAATGTAAAAAAGTGGCTAGCCGAGTAATTTCAAATAAAAGATTTGGGAGAACCAAGTTATGTGCTTGGGATCCAGATTATTCGAGAGCGCAAGAACAAACTTTTGGCATTATCTCAAGCATCTTATATTGATAAGGTGCTTATTCGTTTTTCGATGCAAAACTTCAAGAAAAGACAGTTACCTTCTCGACATGGAGTTATCCTTTCCAAATAGCAATGTCCTAAAACACCTCAAGAGGAAAAGGATATGAGACGAGTTCCTTATATATCTGCAGTTGGCAGCCTTATGTATGCAATGTTATGTACTAGGTCTGACATATGCTACGTAGTAGGGATAAACAATTGTTTTCAATCAAATCCAGGATTAGATCACTAGATAGCGGTAAAGTATATTCTTAAGTATCTTACGAGAATGAGATATTATATGCTAGTTTATTCAAGTCAGGACTTGATTCCTACTAGTTACACTAATTTTGATTTTCAATCAGACAAAGATACTCGAAAGTCGATGTCTAGGTCAGTGTTCACTCTTAGTAGTGGAGCGATTGTCTGGAGAAGTGATAAACAATCCAGTACTGCAGATTCTACTATGGAAGCAGAATACATAGCAGTTTGTGAAGTAGCTAAAGAAGCAGTTTAGCTCCGAAAGTTCTTTACTGATTAGGAAGTTGTTCCAAATATGGATAAGCCATTGACTTTGAGAGTCACTTAGAGGGTTTAGGATTGAGAGACATGTCTCACCTGCATTAGGGCAAGTGGGAGATTATTATGGTTTATGTCCTAAAAGTATGTATATTTTGAATGTTTGCTGAATTAATAAAATAATATTTTTCTATTTGAATTTTTGCATAATTGGTATGTCTTTAAATATCAAAAAATCCCTAGTTTATTTATGTGATCACAAATTTAGTATATAAGTATTATATACATGAGGATTATATTTATGGATAATAAACTAAATATAGTCCGTAATAATTAATTAAAGTTTGAGATCTTTAATTAAATATTATTAGCATGGTTTATTAACATTGAGAATGTAATAGTCTTATCCGGACTATTAATGTGTTGACATCACAATATAGGTACTTTATATAATTTGATTATATAGGACTGGACTAGACATGATTTGAATCTCACATAAATTCTGTTAACTGTTGAGAGTTCAAATAATATCGCTAGATGATCATACGTAAATCAATTTTAATCTTGAGTAGTTATAGACTCCTATTTATAACATTATATTCTTTGACATACTTGTTAAAAGTTTTTTTTTTCAAACAAATTAAAGTACTTGTATCTTGGGAGCATGATGAGATGAGTAACTGGGAATTTAGCTTACAGATATGAAATCTATTCCTTGCATTAGGAAGCTAGAAAGAAGATTCCCTTGTGTATTAATTCAGGACTTGAACAGTTTGAGTACTCAATTTATAATAGATTTATAAATTAATTATTCAATAGAGAATCAATAGCACACACTGATAAAGATGTAATTGGATAGGTAAATAAAATATAACTTAACTCCAATTATGAATTGTCTATGAAGGATTGAACTACATGTAATGATTAAATCGATGGACTGCTCGATATTTTCTGAGTAAATTAATTCTGTAATTTCAATAGTATAATTCCAGAATTTTAGTGGAGTAATATTGGAATTAATAAATTAGACAAATTAATTAAAGATTTTAATTAATTGTCATAATTTATTGGAGCCCATAGGTCCCTAATTCCACCTTTTACAAACACTGTACTAGATATTACATTATTTCTGTTACTGCACACTCTATCTAGATAAATAGTTTATCTCTATGGAATTAATAATTGTTATTAATTAATTAATTTTGAATTAATTAATTTAAATTTATGGAGAGATAAGTTTCCTAATTTGTTTAAATTTTGAATTTAAAATATCTAATTATCAGATAATTAGATAAATAGAAATTGGGAAACTGACTAAAAGTGAAACATTCTTTTTTTGAAAGAGTGAATTATCTGCTAATGTGTATATATATATATATATTAATTAGATCAGATATATATATAATTACGTTTTCTTTAAAAAAAAAAAACTAAGGTAACATTTTTTTAAGATTATATATATATATATATATTGATTTGATTAATATATTAATTTATTTATTAAATAGTTTAATAAATATATATATATATATAATCCTAGCAGAAAAAGAGAGATAATACACTATGTATTATTTTCTATAGGGCTTCCATAAACTAGAGAAAAAAAGAAGAGTGTCTTCCTATTCTCTGTAGAACAAACCTTTGCAATCTTATGTCTTGAGAAAATTACAAGGGCCTAAAATGTGAGTTTAAGAAATTATACGTTTTATATATATATATATATATATATTGATTTGATTAATATATTAATTTATTTATTAAATAGTTTAATATATATATATATATATATATAAAATCTTAGCAGAAAAAGAGAGATACACACTACGTATTATATTCTATAGAGCCTCCATACACTAAAGAGAAAAAGAAGAGTATCTTCATATTCTCTGTAGAACAAATCCTTGCAATCTCATGTGTTGAGAAAATTGCAAGGGCCTAAAATGTAAGTTTAGGAAATTATACGCAATATCTACACGTTCATCTAGTTGTGCTTGAGGATTGGATTGGAAGGTCGTGGTTTAGAAGACAGTAAAGTTAGAATCTACTGATAGACTATAAGATGTATTAGATCTATTCTCCTTGTTTATTCCTATTTACAATGAATTAATACTGCAAAAATTGTTTTAAATACAACGCAGTTTAGGAAGAGTGAGTTGAGCAGATGGTGCAATTCGAGCTCGTGGATGATGCGCGTTTCTAAATAAAATCTATAGTAGCCATGTCGAAAATTTATTAACTACAATGTTCCATGCAAATTGCTTGGTGGTGTACAAGTGCTTGGCACTTTATAATACGAATCATGTATGTTATTTGTGTAATTAATTATAGAAAACAATATAGTCACTAGTGCCAAATAATGACTACACAAGAGATAAAATATACACAATATGTCATTTTGATCATCCTATTCCTCCTTTTTAATCAGCCAAAAAAAAAAACGTATACGTATGACAGCCGATTTCAATTTAAGCACCAGTGATCATTAATCCTTACATATAGTATATATAAGTACTTAAAAAACGTGTAAGATAGAAATGATAATTATAATACAAATGGACAGACTACGATAAATTTTGCAGTTTCAGAATTAACACATAATCCATGCTGTGGGGTGATCTTTTCGTACTTGCTCAAAATCGTGAACATGCAAGAATAAATACACACATGTGTACAATTTTTTTTTCTTTTTTTTTTTTTTTTTTTTGTGATAAGAAACACACATATCATGTACATGTAACTGTATCCAATATCCTCTATGGTGTCACACATGTTGTCCTTTTTCTGCAGCCTCAAATTAATGTCGTCGTGCCTCACGACGGGTAGAAAATAATGCAATTAATCCACATAATTCTTTTCATATATATTGTCAATATTGACAAAGATCATGCCGAACCACAAAACAAAAGGAAAAATGTACAGCTAGGATTTCTAGCTACCATATTATAATGACTATTATTTTGTACTATACTCTATACATGAATCGATCATTCAGATAAAATTTTGTATGGCTAGATCGAGGTCACGATATCCAGAGGATGTTTGCCTTTAATTTTACTCGTGATCTAATTAATAATCGGCTTCCAATGTTAGGACATGCACTCTTTCTTGATTTTGGCTTTACAATAAAGAGATGACCTTGTGGCTTGTACATAGTCGCATTATTAAATGGCAATTTAATTATGGGGTTTAAGCTATAAGAAAGAGAATCGTGTCTTTCTGCACCAGAATGAAATTTGAAAACAAATTAAACTGCACTGTTTCTATTTTTAAATAAAAATATCACTAACAACTTCGTTTAACCAAATAAAAAATAAAGTAATAAATTTAAAACAAAGACTGAATCATATGTAATCCAGAACAATAAACAATGGTCAAAACTCTTTTGATAAATAGAGAGAAAACAATTGTGCACAAGATATTGAAAAAGCGCACTCAACTCCACAAGAGAGACAACTAAATACTCTTACCTCTTGAACTCTTTTGAATCTACTTCCATCATCTGAGTCGGCTCCTTTGCTTAGTATATTGTTTTTATCATAAAAGTCGATTTTTTTCTGGATGATTCTTAAAGATCTGAATTGTCGAATCCTCAAACGTAGAAAAGTACAATAAAAAACCACACGTGCATAAGGGGGAAAACAAAAACGAAACCTACACATATGTTTTAAGTGCATAAGGGGGAAAACAAAAACGAAACCTACACATATGTTTTAAGTGGGAGAAAACCTTCATAGGTCTATGTCTATAGTTATATGAAACTTCACACGTGAGGATCAGAGAAAAAGAGTGGCTATTGTAGATTTTGTAAAAATAAATAATTCTAACAAATAATTCAATAGTTTGAGTACTGAATGCTTACTGTTGTGCGGTCAAAAATCCTATGTTAGGTCGCATAAAGGCTTAGGTTACATGCGACCTCTTCCGCCTAGGTGACATGCGACCTCCTCTGTGTAGTCGTGTGACTTCTTTTGCATAAGTTATGTGCGACCTTCTCTGTATAGGTTGTGAGCGACTTCTTCCGAAAGAAAAGGAAAACAAGTCTATGCTTTGTCAAACAAGAAACCTGCAACGAAAGGGAAACAGAAGTCCTCTATTTATGATCAACCAGTTATCCGTTTTGAGTGGTTATCCAATTATGTTGTTACTTGAATTGTATTACCCGATTGTATAGTTACCTGTTTTCACAATTAGGAACATTGGGTTACCTTCACCTATATAAAGAGGACTCAATGTTCCAGACGGGGGATTCGAATTTTTTCCAATTTTCCAATTTTGAGACTTCGAACTTCCAACTCCTAATTTGAGAGAGATTTCCAGACGAGATATTGTAACTTTGAGTGCTTGTAATTCTCCATAAAATAGTGAAAAATAGTGGACGTAAGTTCATCTTTTTTGGGGCTGAACCACTATAAAATTCTCTTTCTTTATTTGCTTTGATTAATAACCCAACTCACACAAGTCACATCTCTTAATTTTTTCTAAATTTATTGTTGATAAAACCTCCATCAACAATTGGCGCAAGAAGGAGAACTATTCCAGCGGAAAAGTTTGTCAAATTCTACTTTTTTAATAATGGCAAATACTAGAAACACTACCAGAGTCACCGGATCTATCCAAAACTAACCTCAAAGCACTGCTGCTATACAGGCAGACCCTGCTCAGGATCAGCCTACTATGACCGCAACAGAGAACCTTTCCCAGAGATAGGATCGTATGGAGGAGACACTGGTGAACCTTCAGCAAGTCACTAATCAGATCAATGACACCCTGCGACAACTTGCTGAAGGGTAGATGGTGACCCCACCACAACACGAACGTCCCAAAGAACGTCCTGCTCAATTACCTGAGAAAGGAATATAGATCCTAGAGACGAGAAGACGCGACCAGCCAAGAACTCAACAAGAGCGTCATAAAGATTGCATCTCCAAAGGAAAAGGTAAGGTCGCAAACTTGCCTCCAAAATCTGGTACGGAGAGTTCAAGTACAAACCGTGATCGTATACAACCTTCTCGTAAATCCACTAATAGTCAAGATCGCTTGAGCGGCGAACAAGGACGACCATCGAGAAGCGTCTTCGAAAGAATCAGCAGAGAGTCGAGACAAGATCCTGCAGATCTAAGACAGTATTTAGAGCGACGACGTAGTCATGATCGATTCTTATCGCATCACAACGACCAAAGTCGGTCTCATCACACTATTTCACTAGATTCCTCTCACAGATCACAGAAGACTCTACATGACCAACCCATCATGCATCAGGATAACGAACGAAGGCTGCCTGTGCCACCAGCGAGGGATGATGCTTTCCCTCTGAACGTCGATGTTCACAATTTAAGGATCGTGTTAGACGCACTTGCTGGTTGGGACGATGAGCTCACTGATGGGTATCGTCAGTCACCATTCAGCGAAGAGGTTCGAGCTGCAGCCTTTCCCACTGGATTCAGACTTCCCACCATTAACAATTTTGATTGGAAAACTAATCCACAAGACCATATGGATTACTTCAGTGACCTGATGGAACTACATCGGGTTAGTGATCATGCACGTTACAGATGTTTTGCTGTAACTCTCTCAGGAGCAGCGAAGAAGTGGTTCCGAGGACTCAAATCCGGCTTAATTTCATCCTGGCAACAATTACAGACGGCGTTCTTGAGACAGTTTCAAGCTGCAAAGAATTTCACTGTTCCACTTGTTAGTTTGTCTGCGATCCGACAAGGTCCAGAGGAGACTCTACGGTCGTATCTCAATCGATTCACTTCAGAGTTAGCAAAGGTCAACAACCCACCTGAAGGAGGAGTTCTAACTCTCATGATGGCTGGGGTGCGACCAGAAACTAAACTCTGGGAGGAATTACTTGAGCGAGAATGTAGAACTCTTAAAGACTTCTACCGAAGAGTTGGTCAGCATCTGAGGTTAGAATCTTCGCGCGAAAATCTTCAAAAGACTAAAAAAGAAGGAAGGAAATATGCGACTAAAGATGCGGTCATTACCAACAAAAACGGTAATAAGAAAAACAAGAGGAATAATGAACAGACTAATGAGAATCAGCCTAGACCCAAAAGGCAGGAGATTTCAAGAGCTCCCATGAGGTTTAACAATCACACTGAGTTAAATGCACCCATAGATCATATCTATGTGGTCACAAACCAGAAGGAGCGATTCCGACAACCAGAACCGATGAAGCGAGACAGGACAAAGTGCGACCCCAACAAGTTCTGCCGATATCACAATGATATTGGGCATGATACTAATAATTGCTTTGCCCTGAAGGATGAAATTGAAAGGCTAATTAGAGAGGGGCGATTGCGGCAGTACACCAGACAGAACGACGAAAGGCGAGAAGAAGACCAACAGCGACCTCCAGAAATTCAGCGCGAGGTGTGAACTATTTTCGGAGGACTGCACATTGGAGGAGATTCCAAGAGAGTACAGGACAGGTTTGCGCGAGAAGCTCGACAGCAGCCGTTGACCAATGTCATGCATCTTGAGCAGCGACCACGCAAGCTTCAACGGGTACCGGATATGGACATTACCTTCACAGAGCAGGATGCAAGGGAGGTCCATTATCCACATAATGACACGCTGGTCATAAAAATTAACTGTGGAAGCACACAGTTGTGGCGAGTATTAGTCGACAACGAAAGTGCTGTGGACATCCTGTACTTCGACGCCTTTAAGAAGATTGGGTTGAATGAGAGCGACCTGAAGCCTGCCACCACTCCACTCTACGGTTTCACTGGTGACAGCCTGATGCCTATGGGCATGATTGAACTGATGGTTAGCGTTGGGACCTTTCCAAGGGCTTCATCGGTAATGACCCAGTTTTTGGTGGTAGATTGCCCATCTGCCTTCAATGCTGTGCTGGGAAGACCGACATTAAGGGAACTTCGAGTTGTCATCTCGATCTACCATCTAACAATGAAGTTCCCGACCTAACACGGGGTAGGCGAGGTGCGAGGAAATCAATATGATGCGAGGACATGTTATAACAACT
>JXTB01000249.1:581975-595161 GCA_002914805.1 Parasponia andersonii
AAGGGCTGCAGCTCGAACTTCCTCGCTGAATGGCGACTGGCGATACCCATCAACGAGCTCATCGTCCCAGCCAGCAAGTGCATCTAATGCGATCCGTAAATTGTGAACGTCGACGTTCAGAGGAAAAGCATCATTCCTTGCTGGTGGTATGAGCGACCTTTGTCCGTTGTCTTGTTTCGCAGTAGGCTGGTCTGGTAGGGTCTCCTGCGTCCTATGAGAGGAATCCAGTGGCATACTGCGACGAGATCGGCTGTGGTCACTATGATGCGATACAGATCGATCATGGCCACGTCGTCGCTCCAAGTACAGCCTTAGGTCAGCAGGATCTTGTTTTGACTCCCTGCTGATCCTTTCGAAGACACTTCTTAATGATCGTCCTTGTTCGCTGCTCAAGTGATCCTGGTTGTTGGATTTACGAGAAGGCTGTGTACGACCACGATTCGTACTCGAACTCTCCGTACGAGACTCTAGAGGTAAGTCTGCGACCTTGCCTTTTCCTTTGGAGGTGCGTTCTTCATGACGCTCCTGCTGAGTCCTTGGCTGGTCGCGTCTTCTTGTCTCGAGAATCTGTATTCCCTTCGCAGGTAATTGAGCAGGACGTTCTTTGGGACGTTCATGTTGTGGTGGAGTCACCATCTGCCCTTCAGCAAGTCGTCGCAGAGTGTCGTTGATCTGGTTAGTGACTTGCTGAAGGTTCACGAGCGTTTCCTCCATGCGATCCTGTCTTTGGGATAAGTTCTCTGTTGCCGTCATTGTAGGCTGTTCCGGAGCAGGAGTCGCCTGTGTAGCAGCAGTACTCTGAGGTTGATTTTGGCTAGTCCCGGCGGCTCTGGTGGTGTTTCTGGTGTTTGCCATTATTGAAAGGGTGGAATTTGACAAAGATTTCTGCCGGAATAGCCCTCCTTCTAGCGCCAATTGTTGATGGAGGTTTTATCAACAATAAATTTATAAAAAATTAAGAGATGTGGCTTGTACAAATTGAAATAATAATCAAAGCAAATAAGGAGAGGGGATTTTATAGTGGTTCAGCCCCGAAAAAGATGAGCCTACGTCCACTGTTTTCTAACTAATTTATGAATAATGATGATCACTCAAGGTTACAATTTTTGTCTGGGGATTGGAAAGACTCAAAAGCTATTGAGGAATATTAACACCTTAGACTATCCAAACTTGAATTTGCTCTGACTTCTATTCTCTGTGACTTGTTTCTGCCCAGAACTTGATGATCCTTTCCGGAACATAGAGCCTCCCTTTATATAGATCAAGGTAACCTTATCCCCCTAGGTTCCTTATGTCTCTAGGAACCTAATTGTATAAACGGGTAACTATACAATTGGGTAACATACAATTGAATAATTGGATAATTATTCAAAACGGATAACTAGTTAATCATAAACAGGAATCTTCAGTTTCCCTTTCCTTGTAGGTCTCTTCTGTAGCGTTTATAAAAAGTCTCCCTCTTCTTGTAGGTTTCCTTTATGGCATTTACCTGTTTCCTTCTCCTTATAGGTTTCCTGTTTGTTAAGGCAAACTATACGGAGAAGATCGCACAAAACCTGCGGAAGCGGTCGCATATAACCATCACGGGAGAGGTCGCATATAACCATCACGGGAGAGGTCGCATATAATTCTTATGCGACCTTAGAATTTTAGACCGCACAACAATAAGCAAGGAGGTGACGATGGCAAGAGGAAGAAGGCGTGAGCTCGACGACAACTGGTGGTATTAGATCGATGGCGGCAAACGGCAGCGAATGATTCAAGCCAAACGCTATAGGAAGGGATGAAGGTAAGGGCTAGAGATTTGACTATCAAGGGAATACTTTTGTTTTGGTATAAAAATTCTTGAATTATCCAAGGATAAATAGTCGCACCAATTTGCTAGGTATTATTTATGCTACAATACATAGGATTATTCTTGGTCAAATAATTATTTGTCTAGTCAAAATTTGGTACGAAATATGGGCCAAATATGGGATTGAGATTATTTATCCTAATCCTAGTCCTAATCTGGTATGCAAAACAAGACCTAAAGAGAGATTTCAAGACTTATACAGAGAGATTGAGACAGAGAAGAATACGGGACAAAAGTTAGAGACTCAGAAGCCAGGGTACAGGGCACAACTACAAAAACATCACATGACAGCATCCTACCAACTACATTACAATTAACAAGAGCATGGGGTTGGTAGGTAATAGGGCCCCTTCATTAATTGGTCCATGGAAAAGAATACAAATAATAATAATTCAATTAAATAATGGGCATATATATATATATATTTATTTGCTTCTGCTACAATCTTCGGATATTTATAATCACAACAAAATATTTCGCGTTATTATCATAATATATACTTAAGGAAATATCAAATCATTCTGTTCAGTGGAAGCAGAAAAAAAAAAATAAACAAAGAAGAGACATTGTCATGATCATCATCAACTCCAGAAAATCTGATTGTTGGTTTTTATGTCTTATCGAATTATTCTCACTACCAAAAATACAAAATAGTTGTTGCTTCGTTCACTAAACACATGCTTTTTTTTTTTTTAATTGAAGAAATAAACGAACCTTCGAATTCATATTCTTCTGGACAATTGATAGGAAGATATCTCCTTAAAGCGGCAGATTTTTTATCACGATGACTCTCACTAGGTTCTCATTTTGAGTTCTAAGCAAATGAACGGTTCTACTTGCACAAATGCGTGTGTGCAAAGAATGCTTATAGCTAGGAAAATGGAAAGAGTGTAAATATGTGTTAGATAATTTAACTCCATGCTCAAAGTCTCAAGGAGAATAGAAGTTGTGGCTAATTGTCTCAAAATCTTGAAGAAAATATTAATACTGCAACAACTCAATTATGAATATAAGCTAATTACATTAATCATAAACTTACTAAGTGTATTATCGGAAAAAGAAAAGTGAAGCATATGGTAATGTCCTTCTACATTAGAACTTAATATTAATAAACATGTACATTGTAATATTTTAAGGTCAGTAATTATTTACACCCTTTTGACACGACTTTCAAAATTCCATTTGTCCTTACAAAATTAAATTTTTTTAATATCTATTTTAGAAATGGAATTCTAGCTAATTAAGTTTGTCTGATATCGAAGATTGGTCAAGGGAATTAAAATATATGCATATATATAAATATATTAAATGCTTACAATGAGCCTCTTAGTTTAAATCATAATGTATGTTTGTTACGTGTATGTATTTATTTCTTTCTTAAGATGTGTTGAGTGACTGAGTCAGATTTTGGCCGTATAGCTACAAAATGGGAAAAATATGAAAAGCAATATTATAGTGACCAAGGATTACATGAGTGATGAGACCACATACCAAAATGTTTAATTATATAAGGGTGGGAAGGAAAGAATTTTTTTTTTCCTTTCGAAATCGAAAGAACTTGTATACTTTTTACATATACACATAGATTATTGCTGCTATGCTGTTGTTTTTGATATAAATACAAACCATATATAGGATTGCCTAACAAATTACAAACTATAGGGTGGTTTAGGTTGGGCCCTTTATAGATGACATTTTAACAATTAAAGCCAACGATTGGTCCACCTAATGTATCTAACTTGAAAGAAATGTGGATATGTATGACATTTTTAAAAGGTGAGAGTTTTTCTTTTGGCAACGAAAAAGGAAATTTTCCTATTTAAAATGATAAATAACTAAATATACTTGATTTTGCAGTATTTCCAACAATTATATTTCATTTCTATCATAAGGATATACTGGACTCATATATACGCGTTGTTTATTTATATTTTTATTCCATCCACCTAATTATATTTTGACCTGTAAACTTAATGGCACGTTTATTTCGTTGTAATCATAATGATAATTGGAATGAATAAAGAGGAAAATAATATAAATAAAATAGAAAAATATGAGAATCATTATTTGTATTACGTTGTTTACTTAGAACTAATAAGAAAGCTAATTTTATTTATTAAAATACCATTATTTGTTTACTAAAAGTAACGAGAATGCGTTAAATTTACTAAACTTTCCTTTTAAATATATGTATAGTTTAAAGTATATAAATTTTTTGGGTAAAATTGTATTTTAAAATTTTAAAAATTAAAAAATTGAGTATTTACGGATAATCATATTTCTCGAGCATTAACAGGAGAAGTATTCTCATTCTTTTTTCCGAAATTTATGTGAGCCCCACACATTTCCCCTTTTTTCACATTCTGATAAATATTTGAATGAGAATCATTACTTTGTATATTATTTCCATTATTTTTAGTAAACATGCGATAAAAATAAAAATATTAAAAAATGTAAGAATTAGCACAATTACATTACCAAAAGAAAAAATATAAAAAAAGTGACTTATTTCATATTTATAACTATTCTAATTGGATTATGTTTCAAACAATAATGAAATAAACATAGACTAAGACATAGAAAAATAAACCAAGAAATCTGCTTCCATAGGTACCACACTTAAAACTTAAAAGGCACAACATCTTATAAATGCTTTTGGCATATTGGCTGAATTTAATGCAAGCAATTTTTGTTGATTGACCTTTAAATTAGTTTTTTCCTTTATTAAGGGGAAACAGTACGGGAAATCCTAATATCTAGTAGATATATATATATAGTTGCCAATTCAATAATTTTTTTTTTTTTTTTTTACCTATGGGTAGATATTTTTTTTTTAACCGTTGGATCACTATTTAATGGTTAATGATCCAATGGTTATAATGAAATGCATGAAAAAATGTGCATTATTAATACTTTTTCTCTTTTATTTTTTACAATAAAAAAATGTGCATGCTAAATTTTCATTCGCCAAATTGATACCTATGCATAAGTAAAAAAAAATACCTCCTAGATTGGTGCCCTATATATATATATATATATATTATATATATTGAAAAGTTGTCTCTTGCATTATATAGAAGATTAAATTTCTTTTTTTCTTTTTCATGAATGTATATCCTAAGCAACAATTAAATTTGTGACTAATTCGCAGCCAAATCAAATGGTGAAGTTTTATTTATCATGGGCTATGTAAAAGGTTGGTTTGTCAACTTCTCAACCCCTCAAACCTTCTAATTAATTTTATACTAGTTTAAAGTCTAAACCTATCAAATCAATGTTAAATAGGTTTAGTATAAATTCAAGGACTTAAGGTCCAAAAATGTAATAAAATTGTTTGGTAACTAAAATTTACTTTCTAATATACCCTAAAATAAACCTCGACTAAATCCTCGCGATGCAACTCTCTTTTCATAATTATCTTACTATTTTTCCATTTCATGAAGTACTAGGTCACTTTCTTCTTCATAATTATGACTAGGTTGATGAGACTTACTACACACTTGCCCAGTCACAATATTCCTCAAAATATCCTTTTTTATCATTAATTTTATAAGTCGTAAATTATTTTTTTTTCTTAGTCATTTTTTAAATCTCGGAAATACCGATCGAACTCAAAGAGTTTGACCCAAAAATGTTCACACGATATACCTATTTTTCACACCTACCACGCTACCACCATAACCGTTTCCAAGTCTCCCTTAAATCCTCTTCTCTGTCTCTTTTTCTCTTTTCAATTTACTTGTTTTTTTTTAATTTTTTTTTCCTTTCTTTTGTTTTTTTTTTGGCGGTTTTGGTGGCATAGTTAAGATAATGAAGCTGACGTTGTGCTTTCGTCCCCTTAAGCCTCCTCTCCTCTTACCAAGCCCCCTATCTTTCTCAACCCATCACATTTGACACTCAACAAATAATAATAACAATAATATTTATATTAATATTAGTAATATTAATAACATTAATCCCTACGCGTTTGAATCCGACCTTCAAAAATATATAGCAGGAAATAGCCAACCCCGCCTACGTGTCAAAATCTCATCCGTCAAAAACAACACAATCCAACGGCCACGTTCATCTTTCAACTAACACATCCGCCTACCCACTCAACTCCCTCAATGTGCATATACTATCCCTATATAAAGAAACCAATTATGGGTGAACAAATTCAGGAAACATTTTCAGTACTTCCTAAAGCTGAAAATTTTTCCTTCCCACCAAACCAAATTTTTGCTTACCACATATTCTTTCCTCATAATATTTACAGTTCTTCTCTTTTTTCATTTGGTCCATTCATACACACACACACACATATATATATATATATATATACACACACACACACACACAAAAACTATCAACTGGGTCATCGAGTTTAGTGCATATTAAGCGTTACATTTTTTTCCCTTTGGTACAAACCTCTTTTCCCTGATAAGTATGGATTTTTCCAAGGAAAATAGCAATAATGGAACATCGTCGTTGGAGTTCTGTACTCCTACTGGTAACGGCAGTTATGTTCATGAAGACCCGTTGAATTGGAAGGCGTTTGCTGAATCACTCAAAGGTAGCCATTTGGATGAGTTCAAACGGATGGTTAACGAGTACCGTAAACCGGTGGTAAGGCTCGGAGGCGAGACGTTGACCGTATCCCAGGTTGCCGCGATTGCGAACCGGGACTCGAACCGGGTCCACGTCGAGCTAGCCGAATCGGCCAGGGCCGGGGTTAATGCCAGCAGTCATTGGGTACTGAATAGCATGAACAACGGTACGGACAGCTATGGTGTCACCACCGGGTTTGGTGCGACCTCCCACAGGAGAACCAAGCAAGGAGGAGCCCTTCAAAGGGAGCTAATTAGGTATGCAACAATAATTAATTAGTCAATTATTTATTAAGTCAGTCCAGCTTTTTATAGCCTTACTGTGCGTTAATTCATGTAGTCATGCATATGATTGACTTATTATTTCGTTAAGTTAGCATATTAGAAAATTTTTCTCGGTCACTCGTATTGTATGATCATATTTAGATCAATATTATTCATGTAGTTGTATAACGTACGTATTAACTATAATATTTTATTATATATATGTTATTTAATATGATTTGGTAATTAGTTCATGGAGCTAGCCTTAAATGTTTTTCTTTTCCTTTTTGTTTTTTTGGTTGGGGATCAGAACTAACCTGAATCTTATTAATTAATTAAGATTAAGCCACAAAAATACATGAACGCTATAAAGGCTACGTCGGTTTCCACAAATGGAGTAGGTAGGTACTTAGTGATCCACCAAGTCTTTTTTCATCTTCATGTATTTTTTTTATTATTTATTTTTTAAAATGGAATCTGAAATTTTGGTTGGGTAGTAGGAAAAAACAAAAGAAACGGAAAGTTCTCTCCACTCATTTAGGTTGTGGATCCTAGGTGGACATGATCTACTGCTACCATTAATGAACGACATAATTGCTGGAAAAAGAAGATGGCACGACATTAATATTTGAAAAAAGGCTAAACTATATTTTTGTCAAATGAGTAGAACTTTTTCTGAATAAGTAGTTATAACTATGGGAAAATTTATATGGCGTGCTGTTTAATTAAATTAAATTAAATCAAATCATATAGTTAATAGGTTAATTTATATGTGACCTTTTTAATAAAATGACGTGCAGATTAATGAGCCAAAATATATATAAATAGTATAATTATTAGTTTATTTGACTTTTAATTAAATTTTACTACAGTAAGATATATTAGTTTATTATCTTTATATTTTTTATTTTATTTATAAGAAATTCGTGAAAAAATAATTTTTTCACGAATTTCTTTATTTAATATAATTTATTAAAAAATTATTTAATCGTGTTAATTCGAGTCAATTTTATGTCACGCAAGTTTAGCTAATCGTACGGATTTTGAGTTATATTATTGTGCCATGATCTATATTGTCACACTTATTTATAATATAGCTTAAAGTATGGCTAGTAATTTTCTATACGATACAACGATATGACTCGAAAATGATACGAAATAGAAGGATTTGGGTGACCCATTTAATTTTCGTGTCAATGATACATATAACACGTATAATAAATGGGTAGATTTCGGGTCAACTCACTTAACTTGAAAATGGCTCATATAACCTGTTTAATTAAACATGTTGTTTTCATGTTATGTCAATATGACACTAATACGACATATTTATTAATATTTTAATATATTAAACGTGATTTTGATTAATTCTAGGCATATTTATAGGAGTAAAATTAAATTAAGTAGTGCATAATTGTGTCAAATTAGAATAATCGTGTCAATTTTGAATAATCATATCAACTGGGTTATAGTATAACACATAACATATTTATTAAACGGGTTACATCTGTCGTATCGTATTATAAGTGTATTAATCATGTTATATTCAGGTTTAAACACGTTTATTAATCATGTCGTGTTCGGAATCTTGATTTAATTATATTTTAAATCATGAATTGTTATTTTATATTTTCAACCCGAATATAACACGATAACACAAATTGTTAACCCTAACTTAAAGCGATAGAAAATTCAGAATTTGTTAACCCTAACTTAAAGCGATAGAAAATTCAGAATTAAATTTCAAAGGGGTTGAACAGCATTCCACTAACATTTCTTTAATAGAAAAAAATCCCTGAGATTTTATTATATATATATATATGTGGAATATAAAATAAGAAATTAAATAATTTCTCTTTTTTTGAACAAATTAAATAATTTCTTGTATGGGATATTAGTGGTCTCCCATATTGAATAATTGACCTTGAGTTATCGCTTCTAGTAATTACCAGTGTGACTGATGATACAAGAAGATAATACCAGCCAATAAATTCATCAATATGTGCTATTTCCACGTGAGAGGGGTGTCGAGTGGAAATTAATTCAGCTGCATAACACCTATATATATATATTTATATATCTGAGAAAATCATTAAAGGCTCTTTCGTGTTTGTCATTAAAGCTTATATACTCATACATAATAAAATATATAAAAGTTATCAGGGTCCTGATTTAATTGAGTGGAAATTAAGTCTTGACTTATTCCATCCACACGACTTTTTCCTAGTAATAAATTAGATTAAGTGACGACCAAGTTCTTTCTCTTATATTTAACTTTTCTACTTTGTATATTTTCCAAGTCTGTCTATTCATGATAGTTTTAAAACCAAGTTTTGAAGTGAGCGTAGTATTTTCAAACTAACATGAGCATGGATCATGATTTAAACTTTGAACTAAGATATTTAAATTAAATAAGTGGTAGTTTTTAAAGAAAATGATTGGTTTCGTGCTGATTTTGAAGAAAATGACGTGGTTTTGTCCAATTTTGGGTTGCGTAACTCATTTGTAACATTAACATGTGTCTTGTATTTGTATTGTATGGTATGTATGCTTTCCTTAAAATAAAGAAATACTATGAAAAAGAGAGACAAGTGCTGATTAGAAAATTATACGTACGCACTAGGTAACACGAGAAAACAAAAAACAAAAACCAAAAAAAAAAAAACACAGTAAAAAACATTGTGTACGCCACTGTCACCACACACTGTATAAAACTAGTATTATACTATTATTGGTGGAATGTGCACTTAATAATTGAAGTTTTTAAAATAACTGACTGACTAGAAATATATAGGGGGCGTTGTAAAGTCATTGTAAAAATTGTTCATTCTCTTTTTATCTTTGGGTTTATACCAATTACCATGTATGTCGAACATGCATTGAATTCTACCATATTACGTAGTGAGAACATGTTAATTAACGTAAACAAATTTTGTGCTAAAACAGATTCTTGAACGCCGGAATCTTCGGGGTGGGGACGGAATCATGCCACGCGCTACCACACTCGGCGACGAGGGCGGCGATGCTGGTGAGGATCAACACCCTCCTGCAAGGCTACTCAGGCATCCGATTCGAGATCCTGGAAGCAATAACCAAGCTCCTCAACCACAACATCACCCCATGCCTCCCACTCCGAGGCACCATCTCGGCATCAGGGGACTTGGTCCCACTCTCCTACATCGCTGGGCTCCTCATAGGTAGGCCCAACTCCAAAGCCGTTGGGCCCAACGGCGAGACTCTCACACCCACCGAAGCCTTCCAAAAGGCCCAGATCGAGTCCGGCTTCTTCGAGCTCCAGCCCAAGGAGGGCCTGGCCCTAGTGAACGGCACCGCCGTGGGTTCGGGCCTGGCCTCCGTGGTCCTCTTCGAGGCCAACCTCCTGACCATACTCTCCGAGATCATGTCCGCCATCTTCGCCGAAGCCATGCTCGGGAAGCCCGAGTTCACGGACCACCTGACCCACAAGCTCAAGCACCACCCGGGCCAGATCGAGGCCGCCGCCATAATGGAGCACATCCTGGAAGGGAGCTCCATCATCAAGGCGGCCCAGAAGGTCCACGAGCTGGACCCGCTCCAGAAGCCCAAGCAGGACCGCTACGCCCTCCGGACCTCGCCCCAGTGGCTGGGCCCGCAGATCGAGGTGATCCGGTCCGCGACGAAGATGATCGAGCGAGAGATCAACTCCGTGAACGACAACCCGCTCATCGACGTGTCCAGGAACAAGGCCCTCCATGGCGGAAACTTCCAGGGCACCCCCATCGGCGTCGCCATGGACAACACCCGCCTCGCCCTCGCCTCGATCGGGAAGCTCATATTCGCCCAATTTTCCGAGCTCGTCAACGACTTCTACAACAACGGCCTGCCCTCGAACCTCTCGGGCGGCCGAGACCCTAGCCTGGACTACGGATTCAAGGGATCCGAGATCGCCATGGCCTCCTACTGCTCCGAGCTCCAGTTCCTGGCGAACCCCGTCACAAACCACGTCCAGAGCGCGGAGCAGCACAACCAGGACGTGAACTCCCTGGGGCTTATCTCGTCGAGGAAGACGGCCGAGGCGGTGGAGATCCTGAAGCTGATGTCGTCGACGTTCCTGATCGCGCTCTGCCAGGCCATAGATCTGAGGCACCTGGAGGAGAACCTAAAGGGCTCGGTCAAGAGCGCTGTGAGCCAGGCCGCGAAGCGAACCCTCACCACTGGATCCAGCGGCGAGCTCCACCCCGCGCGGTTCTGCGAGAAGGACCTGCTCACGGCGGTCGACCGCGAGCACGTGTTCGCCTACGCTGACGACCCGTGCTCCGCCGTGTACCCGCTGATGCAGAAGCTGAGGCAGGTCTTGGTCGAGCACGCCCTGGAGAACAACGGCGAGGAGAACCCCAGCACCTCCATCTTCCAGAAGATCGCAGCGTTCGAGGAGGAACTGAAGAGCCTGCTCCCGAAGGAGGTGGATGGCGCTCGGGTCGAGGTCGAGAGCGGGAACCCGGCAGTCCCGAACCGGGTCAAGGAGTGCAGGTCGTACCCGATATACCGGTTCGTGAGGGAGGAGCTCGGCACCGTATTCTTGACCGGAGAGAAGGTACGGTCGCCCGGAGAAGAAGCCGATAAGGTCTTCACCGCCATGTGCAAAGGAAGGCTCATCGACCCCATTCTTGAGTGTTTGAAGGAGTGGAATGGTGCTCCTCTTCCGATCAACTGAAATGAAAAATAATGAAATTAATTAATTAATCAATATGGTTCTGTAATTTTTTTCAATTTTAAAAACGATTTTTTTGTTCGGTATTTTGATCGGTGTAATATTTTTTTACTGGGTTTTGTCGTAAAGAAACTGATAAAAAATCCTGTAAAGAAAAAGATATATGTGGTCTTGACTACGTCGTTTGGTTCTTGTTGACGGAGGTTTTATCAACAATAAATTTATGAATAATTAAGAGATGTGGCTTGTGTAAACTGGGGTAAATAATCAAAGCAAATAAGGAGACACGGATTTATAGTGGTTCGGCTCCAAAAAAGATGAGCCTACATCCACTGTTTTCTCACTATATTGATGAATATTCAAGGGTACAATACTCGAATGCTAATGGAGAACGCTCAAGACTTAGACCGCCCTAAGCGTGTATTTGCTCTAACTTCTACTCTCTCTTACTTGTTTCTGCCCAGAATTTGTGATGATCCCTTCGGAACATAGAGCCCCCCTTTATATAGATTGTAGTGACCTTATCCCCTTAGGTTCCTTATGTCTCTAGGATCCTAATTGAATAAACGGGTAACTATACAATTGGGTAATTATCCAATTAAGTAATTGGATAATTATTCAAAACGGATAACTAGTTAATTACAAACAATACAATTAGATAACTACTCGAAAAAGATAACTTAGTTAATCGCAAATAGGAGTCTTCAGTTTCCCTTTCCTTGTAGGTTTCTTCCACAGCATTTACCTATTTCCCTCTTCTTGTAGGTTTCCTTTATAGTGTTTTTGTGTTTCCCTTTTCCTATAGGTTCCCTGTTTATTAAGGAAAACTATACGGAGAAGGTCGCACAAAAACCTACAGAAGAGGTCGCATATAAGCATCACGGAGGAGGTCGCATGTAAACATCACGGAGGAGGTCGCATATATTCTATATGTGGAAGGTCGCACATATCCTTCACAGAGGAGGTCGCATATACATCATATGCAACCTTAGGATTTTAGACCGTACAACANTTGTAAGTTTCCTTTATAGTGTTTGTGTTTCCCTTTTCCTATAGGTTCCCTGTTTATTAAGGAAAACCATACGGAGAAGGTCGCACAAAAACCTGTAGAAGAGGTCGCATGTAAGCATCACGGAGGAGGTCGCATGTAAACATCACGGAGGAGGTCGCATATATTCTATATGTGGAAGGTCACATATATCCTTCACAGAGGAGGTCGCATATACATCATATGCAACCTTAGGATTTTAGACCGTACAACAATTGCCCCCCAGCTCCATTAGTTCTTTAGGACGAAATGGAGCTTCTGACTACCTTGCGACCTTATGACGTCATAGAACCTGTGATTTGAGTTAATCGAAGATCCGTCAGACTTCAAATCTTCTTTCAAGATCACGCGTATCCTCCTTTTTGTCAGAACGGAACACGTGTAGCCAGAAACGAAATTCGAGGAATACGTGATTGACACCAACCGTCAGCAAATCTTTTAAATTTCAAATTATCCTGACTTTTCGGATGAATTCAAATCCCGCGCGATCTTCGGCCTTCAGATTTAAAATTCGAATCCTCTGATCTACGGCTGCGATCTAACGGTGGTCAGATTATATAAACATCCGAAATCTCTTCTCTCCCTCATTTTATTCAGAACTGCAGAAAACTTCAGAAAAACCCTAACGCCGTTCTCTCAGATCGCTCCAATTACAGCCGCTCCTTCATCATTGAATCAACCCACTCTCGAAGAAAGGTTAGTATTCCTCCTTATTTCTGTCACTATTGGAAACAACAATC
>JXTB01000249.1:603173-617609 GCA_002914805.1 Parasponia andersonii
AGGGTTACAGCGAAACATCTGCAGCGAGCATGATCATTAACCCGATGAAGCTCCATCAGGTCGCTGAAGTGATCCATGTGATCCTGCGGATCAGTCTTTCCATCGAAAGTATTGATTGTGTGAAGTCTGAATCCGGTGGGAAGGGCTGCAGCTCGAATTTCCTCGCTAAATGGCGACTGGCGATATCCATCAGCGAGCTCGTCATCCCAGCCAGCAAGTGCATCTAATGCGATCCGTAAATTGTGAACGTCGACGTTCAGAGGGAAAGCATCATTCCTTGCTGGTGGTATGAGCGACCTTCGTTCGTTATCCGGTTTCGCAGCGGGCTGGTCGGGTATGGTCTCCTGTGTCCTATGAGAGGAATCCAGTGTTGGTCGACGAGGCTGGCTGTGGTCGCTATGACGCGATACAGATTGACCGTGATCACGTTGTCGCTCCAAATACTGCCTTAGGTCAGCGGGATCTTGTCTTGACTCCCTGCTGATTCTTTCGAAGACACTTCTCGAGGATCGTCTTTGTTCGCTGCTCAAGCGATCCTGGTCGTTGTTGGATTTACGGGAGGGCTGTGTACGACCTCGGTTCGTACTCGAACTCTCCGTACGAGACTCTAGAGGCAAATCTGCGACCTGGGATGGCAGAGGCGCAGCCTTCTCCCATTATCAAATGGTTGACGGAATGACCCATCCCCCTCAGGCGCTTTACCCTTTCCTCGATCTTTTTGAGGCATTTTTCCTTCTCCTCTTGACTCTGAGTTGGCTCCGGCCTGCCCACAATGGCTGGTACTATTCTCAGGGTCTGCTCTCCTGACCCGGAGGCCTGGCTCTGCTTGCCTTTCTCAGACCTGGTGACGTCCTCTCGTGGCTGGGTTTCGCCGGTCTTCATATACTATTTCAATCTACCGGCATGGATCAACATTATGACCTGTGCGTAAAGGTTACGGCTGTTGACGGTGTTGTGACCGTGAACTTTATGGAACTGCTAGTACCTGTTCCTATTTTTCATGTGCTCAGGAATGCTAGACTTGGGCGGGTCTTTGAAGATGCCTCTGTCGCTGTTTTGGAGGTAGATCACGTCGATCAGCATGTTGAGCTCATATTTTGGCAAAGGGTTCCGGGTCGGCTTCCTCCTCTTGCCATCTTCCTGACTACCTTCGATGGGGGCTTTTTGCTTTGGAGTTGGTCTTTGGTCCGACGCGGGCCTCTTCACCCCTTGCAAGGCTGGGGTTTATGATGGCGATGATGTTATCGCGGCGGAGGTCTTGGGTGCATTCTGGTGGCTTTCTAGCACCCTGAATACCTCTTCCAATTTCGCCTAGACGTCTGCCATATCGTATGGAAGGTTCAAAAGGAGATGGTTCGATAGCATCGATCCTGACTGTAGGCCCTGACGAATGAACCTGCGGCTTGGACCGAGTCGGCGTTGTGAACTAAGGACATAAACTCCAGGAAACGTGACAGGTACTCTCTCGGGGATTCGTTCGCGGCCTACTCCATCCAGTCAAGATCTCGCATGGTTTTTTGCTGCTTCCGGGCACTTGTTTAGAAAAAGTTTGCAGAAATCTTCGAAACTGTTTATGGATTTCTCCAGGAGCTATCTGAACCATAGTAGGGCCGGTCCCACCAGGGTTGTGGAGAAAACTTTTGAGGTCACAGCCTCGTCCCTGGTTTCCAATGCTATCTTCTGCTGAAAGTGGTGTATGTGATCGAGGGGGTCAGTTTTCCCTTCGAACAGCTTGAAGGTCGGGGTTGTGAAGTCTCTCGGCTTGGGCTCCATCTGGATCCAGTCGGCGAAGGCCATCCGGTTGATCCCTTACACAGTTTGCTTTGCCAGATCATCAGGGTCTGGCTGTGATGGGCCCTGAGCCTCTTGCTCAATTCTACCATCATTTCTTGCTTCCAGTCGGGAAGCACACCTTCCGGGCTTTCTTGGTGTCTTCTGCCTACCACCACCCCGGTTTGGAAAGGTCTCGTCTGGCTTTGTCGTGCCCCCTGTATCTGCGATCTGGATAGGGTGGGAGCTTCCCCTTACGGTTGGCCCCCAGATTCTTGTTGAACCTCTTTGTCGAAGTCTTGTCTCCACTGGCTCCTGGCTTGGCTTGCCAGCATCCCTTCAAGGTGGATGTTATCTCTGCGCACTTCTGCGACTTTATTTTTTAAACCTAAGATGGCCTCGTGGGCCATCTCTGCCTTCCGGTTTGTTTCAGCCAGGGTGGCAAGCATCTGATCCAGCTTTTGCTCCAGGTCTGGTCGTGCTTCCCGGGAGCTTCCTTCGGCGTCTGGACGTGTGCTCCTGATTGTCATTCTCGAGGGTTCCATCAAATGTTGTATGGCTTTTTGTTCGGGAAGAGCATGATCGCGAGTCTCTTACTTTTTTCCTCACGTTCGACGGAAGTTTTCCACAGACGGCGCCAAACTGTTGGAGCGGTTTCCACTAGCTATCTACGTGTCGCTGAACCGCTGATGTTGTACCTTCCAACTATCTTCGTATCCTTGCTATTTCAAAGTATTTCTGGCTTCAGGTAGGGTCAGAGAGGCGGGGGTGGCCACCTGCAAAAACACTCCGATGCTTAAGTCAGTAGTTTTTCTTGGTAGCCAAGATTTATTTTTTCTTCTTACGAGTATATATTTTTCTTCTCATAAACTTTTAAATATTTTTTTTTTGTAAGTGTTCATCACTCTTTTTTGGGGGCGCATGGCTCATATATATATAGTTCTGAAATTGTGAACCTCTTGGTTCTCAATCTCGGGACTGTGTAACTTTTTCATCAAGGCTTACTCCAGAGGTCACGGGCCGAGATTACCGCGATCCTCCTGTACTGTTGCAGCCTAGTTTCCGCCGTCCCCTATGTCTCGAGTCTGTCAGAGGTTAGATTTGGACTAATCGCCGTTCTGTCAGGACAGTTTGTTCCCTGCCCATACTTACTCAAGATTGTATTAAATGCTCTGTCTGGGTCTGGAGCTGTGAGTTGCTTCCCGTTGTACTCTAGTGGAAGATCCTTGGGGCTTCCGACCCTCAGCTGTCGAGGTAGGAATCGGACTGGACCGAATCCATCGAGGGTCTGGGATGGGCTCGGCCCTAACCTCGGACAGCCCAATGGCCTATGTGGTACCGCGTGCGACTCGCGTGGTCTTTGACTGGTCACTTTGGACACGTATCGGACGGTGTGCCCCGTTTATGACTTGTTCTGCCATTTAATTGTCGACGTGGTGTATGATCTGGGAATCTGGGAACGGGTCTCACAAGTAGTATCAAATACTTTGGACCAGAGCACATCTACTTTGGACACATACACATTCATGCTTTGTACAATTTTTGGAGTTGAATGTTTTTAATTTACTGATTTCACAATAATAAGACGAGGAAAGGTATCCACTTGGTCCTGTGAGGCACAGTAACATTAAATTTCGGTACTTTACAGCTGTTTAATTCGGGCAATGTAGGGGACTGATCTCAATATCTAAGCTAAAAACAGAGACCAAGTACCTAACTTCTCTGCTGGAACCTTGAGGATCTAAGCCACACATCACATTTTAGTCAACAACATTTCATAAATGAATCACATGTTATGTACAAGTCCGGAACAAAATTTTTCATTTTTTTAAGTAAATTAGATATAATTAGTTTCAACTCCGCTTTGACAATAAATTAGTAACTAAAAGCTCTTTTCCTGAGAGAAAAACAGCATCCGGCGAGAAAATCCTTCTGCTGCAAAAATGAGACACTCGATGTGATCGAAACGAGGTAAAACTTCTTGGAAAAGCTTGAAACTTCAGCGAGCTTCCAACACTGTAACCGTTATGTCATTTACAGAAACTCCTTTAGATGTTGAGGTATCGCTGCTGGTGTTTTTATTAATAAATGCTGGTCTTTTAGGAGACGGAAGAGGGGTCTCATTTCGCAGCATGAACACAACATCTAACATCGTCGGTCGATCTACTGCGAGCTCCTGAACACATAACAACCCGATTTGAATGCATCTCGAGACTTGATCGCTGGGATATGACTCATTGAATGATTCATCGACTATCTCTAAAGCTTTTCCTTCTGTCCATAAGTCCCAGACCTGCAAAGTTAAAGAGTTTTGGAGCATAATCTTAAGATTATGACCAGAGTTAAGGAGATATGACTAATTGAAAGACTGATACATAGATGTGTATCTAGATACTTACTTGGCCAACCAAATTAAGAGACGAAACTTCATTGAAACTGCTGTTTTTCTTGCCAGTAACGATCTCTAATGTCAGAACCCCAAAGCTGAAAACATCCGATTTTGTAGAATATAGCCCTTCCATTGCATACTCTGGTGACATATAACCACTGTATTGACATAATGAGGAACACATGATGAAACACAGTTACCTTAGTCTTCTACTTGTATATAGTATATATGTTTTGGTTTTTTTATGGAATCTGGTGTTCAGAGGGAAGAAACTTACTATGTTCCAACCACTTTATTTGTATTTGCTTCTATTTGGTCATCTCCAAACATTCTGGCCATACCAAAATCAGAAATCTTTGGGTTCATTGTGGCATCTAGTAGCACGTTGCTTGCTTTCAGGTCCCTATGGATGATTTTGAGTCTAGAATCTTGATGTAGATACAAGAGCCCTCGAGCAATCCCGATGATAATTTGAAAACGCTTACTCCAATCCAACAGTGATTTTTGGTTTTTGTCTGTATCAAAACAAGAAAGCCTCATTTAACAACTATGCAAAGGCAATAACATTAATAAATTCTATAATTTTAGTAATAAGTTCACAATTAGTAAAATGCAAATAGTAGAGAAGACATACTAAATAATAACAATATCCAAATAGTAGAGTAGACATACTAAATAATAACAAGTCCAGGCTTCTGTTTGACATGTATTCATATATCAACATCTTCTCTTCTTTGTTAATGCAACAACCAAGAAGTTTCACAAGATTCCTATGTTGAAGTTTAGCTATCAACCTAACTTCATTTTTAAACTCTTCTACACCTTGCCCTGAAAATTGCGACAACCTTTTAACGGCTAGATCCTGTCCATCAGCTAGAACACCCTGAAATTATGATTCCAAAGAGGAAAAGAATGTCATACGATTACTTCGGCTGGATGTTTCATTTCTGCAATTGATTCTTGTTTTTGCGAACATTACTCCAACCAACTTTTGAAGAAGTACCTTATAAACAGAACCAAAGCCCCCATATCCAAGCATGTTAGTAGAAGAAAAATTGTCCGTGGCGACAGCAACTGTGCTGAAATCAAAGAAAAGTATATCTGCTTTTTCTCTACCGGTTTTACTTGGAGAATTTTCCAATCCCCTTGAACTAGCTGAAAAATCGTTGAGCAATATCGTGGGCTCTCCAAGAACAACTCCTCCTGCCCTCAATAAGGAAAGTAACACAAGTTAGTTCATAATCTCTGAAGTAATATGTATTCTCTCAGGCTTCTTGTTGCCGCTTTTAAATGTCCCAACATATAGTTCTTAAAGGGAACATACGGGAAAAATTGAATGGTTCCATATTAGATACGACCACATGTTAGCCACATTGTCCCCCCTAAATGTAGGGGTAATGTTATCAGATATTATATGATGTGTCAGTTTAGTCTATTATTAACTAATTATAGTTATATTTTAAATGGGGCTCTACATGAGATCCAATTTATTAATAAGAATTAACTATATTTTTATTTCCTTATTTCATTTATTCTAACTTTAGAGGAGTATGGCTGAAATAAAGATCTAGCAGTTTGTTAGTAGTTGAAAAAGTTGATCTAGGAACAAGTTCAGGTGCAAGTAAGTCAGCTAATGCTCATTATAAGGCATAAGGACCTAAACATCACTCACTTGGCTTAAAAAGTAGACTGTTAATAATGTTGAAAAAGAAGAAGCATTTATACCTTTTTTCTTCCTTTTCTTTAACCAGTACAAAACAGAGGCAACGAGGATTAGTGTAGCAGCAACTGACGTTCCCACAATAGAAAGTACCAATTTTACAGAGAGCCCATCTGACTCGGCATATTGAGCTGAAAAAGGGAAAAACCAAGCTTCCACACTGATTCCATGATTCACATAACCAAAATCTTCATAGGTCAAGTAAACTAATAGGGCCAAATTGAGTAGTAGTAATATAAAAAAGCACAAACTATAATCACAGGAATTCAAAACAAAATTTATCATTTGAATCAAAACGAAAATTAACAAAAACCCATTATTGAAAAGAATAAAATAAAATTGTGGAAGTACCTAGTATAAGCGCATCAACACGAACATACAAATCTTGACCCCCTTCCATAAACTGTTTGATATCCATTAGACGCCCATACCATGCCATGCACCCACTCCCACCATCCCTCACGTCCGCAACGCCGTACGCCATGCAAGAACAATTCCTCAGACACTGCTCCCCGCACTCTTTCAAACTCAGGCTCCGGTCCACGACCGCCGTAGACGCATCAGGAACCTTAACACTTTCCAACTTGACGAACCCTTCGCCATTGTTCCCGCACATGGACAGAGCACCCTTTTTCCTGCCGCAGCCGGCGGAACTTTCCCTCAACGCCCAGTCCTGCGGTGACACAGGGTCGTACCCTGGAAGGCAGCTGCACTCGAATCCGCTAACGTTGTACGGGTTGCAACTGCCGTAGGGACCGCAACTAGCGTAGTCGTCGCAGTTGTCTACGGGCGCGTAGTAGATTTGGATCCATTTGTGCTGCTGCCCTTGCCACGCGAACTGTTGAATCGATCCTGAGCCGTCGACGATTATATATGTGAAGATTGAAGGGTCCAAAACGCTCCACATCACCGTGATCTCATCCTCATCGTTAACAAAAGTGATGTTGAAGAGGTTTCTACGTGGGAGAGCGCTCAAAGCTGGTATTCCTCCCCACTGGAGCCCGTTCCAGTGCCCTGCTCGCCACCATTTGGACCGGTCTTTGTACAGTATCAGCTGAGGTGAACCGTTCGGTACCATTCTCAACGAGCAATTCCCGGTTCCCGGGTCATCTTGGGATTTCCAAGACGTGAGGTACCGGTTCAGACCGGTCCTTAGATCTAATCCCACTTTCATACCCGAAAGCAGAGCATGAGTAGGGTGATCAAAGCTTTGCCAGATAACCCTTTTGGTATCTTGTTGAAGCAAAACAAAGTTACCCGAATCCAAGATTTCAGCGACGATGGTGTTAGTCAACGAGATGGAGACATTCGTTGACCAGTGACGCAGGTTTTGACCATCGTTGAGTGCAAGGTTTCCTTGTCCATCAATGGAAAGAACTCCGGAGTTGTCGATCACTGGGTTATCTCTGTTCGCTACCCATATAACAGTTTCTTTAGAGAAGCTAAACCAAATTCCGAGGTAACGGGAGCTAGATTTGCCGGGACTGAAGAACCCCACCACGAAGGTACCTCCGTCGGAGACCAAAACGGTGTCGTTGTCCGTGACGGACTGGTTAACGGTTATGGAGTCTGAAGCAGAGCAGTAATGGAGGATGAGGAGCTGAAGCAGTGATTTTAGGAACCCTTTGGCATAGTTCATATTGTAGAGTTGAGTTTGGGCTGAGAAGAACTTGGTTTGGTAACTCTAATTCTTGAATTCAATATTCGTCTAATTTTGCAGAATAGGCGGTTTGAAACATTGACCAGCCATGGAAGAAGAAGACTCTTACGGAAGCAAAGCTTTATTTTAAAATTCAAAAGGTGTAGAGAGAAGGCGAGAGAGAAAGAGACTGCTCGGCAATACAAAGTGGGGTTAGCTTCATTTAATTGCGTAAGAGAAAAGGAAAGAACTGGAAAATCATTAAAATATATGAATGTTAACCATGGATATACTACTACTCTCTCGTAACTTCCTTTGAAGGGTTAAAGCCTAAAGGCAACTCGAGTCTCGAGTACTTACTAGCTTTTTTACACAAGAATATTGATGCAGATAAAGGATTAGGAAGAAAAGAGAGGTCTCAACTCTGTTTCTGTAAATATCATGACACTTCTTTCATAAATTTCTCTAAATTTTTATGAGGTAATCACTACATAGAGGTTACAAAAACACACTCTCTTTAAATATTGTCTAATAATATAATGTCAATTGAATAAAATAAAAGTTCTTTTGTCGGATAATTTGGCTTCTTGTTATATCAAAAAATTTCCTTCTAGAAACTTCGTTGTATTTATTTATTTATTTGTTTTGAAATATCGTTGTATTTATTTTTGTGAGATATTGGTAATAGCTGCATATCTTGACATTAATTGTTATTCGAAAATTTTCCTCTAATCTATTGATTAAAAAAAAAAAGTTCTTAACCTCACTTGCCTATATCATTCTTGATTTTTCGTCATAATAGAGAGAATTCATCCTCTAACTCAAAATAGCTACATAGAAACAACTTATGTGTATCTTCTTCAAACTTCTAAACAACGTCCCTTTCTCTTTTTTTTTTTTTTTAAACATTTGATTCTCTCACATTAAATTAAATTTTAAAAAGAAATAGAGCTTTACAATAAACTGCATCAAAGTTACCAGATAAATAAGTTCGAATAATTTTTTGACAAGTAATAACTCAGTTATATTGAGCTATTTCAGATTAGTCTCCGCAGAACATTCTTGATACTTAGATTAGAATAGTAGTATGTCTTATCAATGTCGTCTCCATTTTCTCTTATTAGTCAATGAGAGCACATACAAGATCGCCATCACTAAGATAACGTAATAATTCTGTCACTTAATAATTAGCGGCCTCGTTTAATCCGAAACCGAAAGTCATTAAAATCCGGTTTTGGGTCCTCTAATCGATTGATCACAGCTCCTTGGACAACCAGAAAGATGGAATTTTAATAATCAGGATCAAAGTTAGAGCCTGCCCTAAATGTGTGAAAATGTTCAACAAAGGCATGCTGTACGAGACGGTATATATACCACATATGTACATTTTTGGGTCAAAAAATGAGGGCATAAAGCGACACATATTTTAATATATCGCGAAAAAGTGTACTTTTTCATTAAATTGGGCGGTTCACCATCACAAATGTGAACACAGATCAAGATTACTTGAAATTTCTTCACTAATTAACCCGTCAACTACTCGTGTATCCACTACATATATTAATATGAATAAGTCACCACCTAATACGTTGAATCATAATCCACGAACCTAGTGGGCTTTTAATTTTTAAATGTTTAATACTGAGCTCTGTCTGATCTTAGAGGCATTGCCCAAGCTGGATTTCAACTTTCACCAATTTTTAAGGTCACGAAAGCTGGTATGGTAGCGCTGCCAAGTGTGTTACTATTACTATAAATTAAAATAATTTTGTTTTAGGGATTGTTTTGTGTGTTTCTTTTTGCTGTCGGTTCTAGTTTTGACTGGAAAACTACTTTTACAGAAAGAGACGGCTTAGATGATGCAATTATAGCGCATTTAAACATTTCAAACAATGATAAGAAAATATGTATAAGTCGTTCTTTAAAATATATATATATATATAATATACGGGGGAGTTTTTAATCCGGATTTTTGTTTTTCACATAGATAAATAAATTTGACTAATTTAAAAATAAATCTACAATAATAAGTTATCTTATTTAATATATTAATTTTTGATTTATTATTTTTATTTCTTTCCTTCTCAAAAATTTAATTTTAAAGTTTAATTTTTTTAATCATCTTTAATTTAAAACTATACATACTATTATATCTTCAATATTTCATAAAATTTCTTTTTTGTATAAAAGGTAAAATCCAAAGTAGCATAATTTTCATATTTTGAATAAATTATTTTCGTTAATTTAAAAAAGCTTAAGAATAAAGCAACTATATTGAAAGAAAATTTGTTTTTAAAAAAAAGATGTGAATCAACTTAAAATATATATATATCTTTTATTTTTTTCCAACAAATAAGATAGTTGATAGTGATTTGAAATTATTAAGTATTTTTCACTAGTTATATATTTTTCATCAAGTTACTTATCTTTTTTTTTTTTAAATAACTTTCTATATTTATATATGTATTAACTATAATAATTTTTTAGTAAATCTACTAATATTATTCTAGCCATTAGATTAAAATCCAATGACTTAAATTAGAGTACCCATCTATGGAGTAAAAACATAAATCTCTATCAAAACATTACCTATATGTATATATATGCACCAAACTAGTAGGAATTTTTATACCTATCTATAAGTATTGTTTTGCTCAATTAATATTTATCGCATAGTCTTTTCATGATAAAAGTTAGTAGGAATTTTTATACCTATCTATAAGTATTGTTTTGCTCAATTAATATTTATCGCATAGTCTTTTCATGGTAAAAGTTACAGAGAGAGATAAAAAAAAAAAAAATTATATATATTTATTATTTTTATTATTATTATTATTATTATTCAATTATTATAATCATGGTAGCTGTTAAATAATTAGTTTTATGGCTAAAAAAAATACTTATAGGGAAGTGAAAAACAAAAAACACCTGCTAACTATGACCCTATATATATGTGTGTAAATATATCATGGCGGAAGCCACTTGGGAGTTTTTATTATTGCCCTTTAATATTTCATGCTCCTTGTATGTTGGTGTATATGCAAAATTAGGCTAATAGCATCTTGGCTTCAACGATGTGCTTTAGTGACTTCATTTTTATATAAGTGCCTAGAGTTAGAGATAAAAAATTGAATGTTCTTATTGATCTCATCTAAACCAATCAATTCATCATCATCATTGACCTTCTTCATTCTTGAGGCTCGAAAATCTTCTTTGGCTAGTATGTGTGGTTTCAACATTTGACTATTTCAATTTTAAACAAAATAAAGTGTTTCTCTAATTTTCTTTTCTCATTGAAGAATAAAATCAAGTGTCGTCGACTCCTTGTTGATGAAGGGACGCAAGAGAGTACATCTTCTCAAATGCATATACAAATATCAATATTCTATTTGACACAATTTTGGCACATTATCATTATTATTAGTTTTTTTATACTTCACTGCATTATGATATTTTAAATGCAATCTTTAACTTCTTTTTTTTTCAATAATTATCAAGTCAACTATAAATCATACCAACCCCCAACTATTTATTTATCTTATGAAAAGCTGTATCAAGAAGGAAGGTTAAAGGAAAATGGAAACTTGCATATTATGTACAGTTAGAGTAATTGATTCTTGACACTATTTACAGAATATGACAGAGGTGATATTTGACGCCAAAGTTTATCATAATTCCAAATGTGGCATACAAAATATAACACTTGACTGGTGGAGGATTTTTGTTATTTGTGTTAAATTATAGCATTTAATATGAGACATAATCTTGTCAGATAGACATATGCTCCTAAATGAAAGAAAGAGAATTTGGTTGGAAGGGTCCTATAGAACTAATTTATTTCTTTATTACTTAGAGATCTGTAGTAGGCGATACCGTCCCATTTGTGAACAAGCTTGGGCTCGCGTTTTGCCCACCTGTTTGGACCAACTTTAAATTGGGCCAGTATGATTTAGGACTACAGGCATAAAGCTAGACCAGTACCACCGGAAGGGTTGCTTGAAGCAGAACGGGAAGCACATCGCAAGGTGTCCCACAACTCCAGTGAATCTAGGGAGAAATGCCTTGAGATGGGTACTACACTCTTCAAGATTACACAGGTACTCTGTGAAGCAAATGAACATCTTCGTTCCCTCGAAGGCTATTTGGAGGCTACAAGTGATGCATCAATCTCGGAAGCCAGCTTGCCTGACGTCATCAGGATTGACTAAAGTAATGCCTTATTATCTAGAGAAGTGTATTGGCAGCTCACACTTCCTACGAGCGAGCTATACGTGTACATATACGAGAAATTCAGGTAGATAATCAATATTTTAAATTTGATTAAGTAGATATTTATTTTTAAAATTTTATAGCTAAATGTCTAGGTATATATATTTTAATACTTAGTAGATAAACATATTTATTAATTTTAGTTATTGTACTGAAATGTACTGGGTATATAATCTTTTATACTTAGTATATAAATTTTACACATGGTATATAAGCATATATACCGGATATTTTACTATAACATTTGACAAAATGACATTTACTGAAATTGGGCCCAAAATTTGGTCATATTTCTATAAGCCCCAAAGTATATTGGCAGTCACGTGTGTGATCTAATTATATGCTTAGCTAATTAAATATTCTTGTGTAAGAATAACCTAGAGAGTTATTTATATGTATGTAGAGTGTTGTACCGAATGATAATAGAAAGGAATTATATTCTCGTATTCTGGCACGGTATCAGAGCTGAATTAAAGGCTCCTAGGAACTATTTTTTTTTTAGCTCTTAATGATGAACATAGCACTCTGTTTTTTTCCATGTTTTTGTGAATCAAAACAGAACGTTTTTTCAGCTTCACTTCAGCTAATCTCTTCGTCTCTCTCAGCTTTCCTTGCTGATCGTATAGCACCTCTTATGTCCAAATACATCACCAAAAATCATTAACTTGATCATAAAAAAAGGTTTTACAGTTTTATTCTCCTCCAAATCCTTGCCACATTAAATAATATCTTCCTTGTATTCAGTCGGATTTATCACATCTTAATCTCTCTGTCTTACAAATCAGCATTTTTTCTTCTAAACCTCCATCTTTATCATGTCTGAAACCTCAGAAACTACATAACTCATAACCCCCTAACCACCGAAAACTATAATACTTTCAATAGAGAATTACTGAATATTTAGCTCATTCTACGACTCAACAAAAAAAACTATTTGAAGTGGTCTCAATTTATTTAGAACTTTTTGAAGGGGAAAAGAAAATTGAGCCATCTTCTTGGGGCAGGTCCGAAGCCAGGAGATCCGAAGTTTTCTGCATAAGATGAAGAAGGTTCAGTTGTGATGTCTTGGTTATGGAATTTTATGACACTTGATATGAGTAATAATTGTATGTTTTTGAAAATAACACATGAGATATGGGAAAATTGTACGTAGAACCATTCAAGAGTTCGTGATGTGGCTCAAATTTATGAGATCAAGATGAAATTCTCTACTAGAAAACAAGGTAACAATTTGGTTGCTGAATATACTCAGACTTTGCAAAGTTTATGGTAGCATTTAGATTATTATGAATGCATTGAAATGAAATGCAACGAAGATGTAACTCTCCACAAATGTTACGTGGAAAAGGAGAGAATTTACAATTTTCTTGCTAGTTTGAACGTTGAATTTGATTTTGTTCATGTCCAAGTTTTGGCTAAAGAACTCCCCTCACTAGATGAGATAATGGCTATATTTCAAGAAGAAGAAGGATGTAGAGCAGTGATGATGGAGACTCAACTAATAGAGGGATCAACACCTTGATTGTCAAAAGTGAAAATCCTCGAGGCGTGAAACTAGACAAACAACAAAACAATTATTCTAGTAGAACAAGAGATATTGGATTGCTGGAGAACTCAAATTTGGGAAATAAGGACTCCACATGGTGTACCTACTACAAAAATACCCCGACACACAAAGGACAAGTACTAAAAACTTCATGGTAAGCCATCACTTAATCAGAGTAACTCTTATCCTACCAACTGAAACTGGACAACAAAGGGAAATAAAGGAAGATAGCAAGGACATGTGCATATGACCTCAGCGTATCCAAGAGGAGAGGGTGATTTGCCCAAAACTCAAGCATAATTTAATATGGAGGAGATTGAAGGCTGAAGTATTTCCTGAGCACATTAGAGAAACCCAAAGGTGCGAATAGTTGCTTTTTGGCTCTCTCAGGAAATTATTCTCATCCTCTTGTATTGAGTATTTTAGAGTTCTCTTTAAAAGAATCATAGGTCATTGATTCAAGGGCTACTGATTATATGACCTAATCATCTCATGGGTTTGTCTCGTATAGTTCTTGTCCCAATAATAAAAAAGTTGCTACTACTGATGGTATACTTATTACTGTTGCTGGTCAAGGAGATGTTGCTATAAATTCAAATCTTGTTTTAAAAAATATTTTCCATGTCCCTATGCTATCAACTAATCTTGTTTCAGTTCACAAACTTACAAAAGATTTGGATTATGTGGTAATGTTTTCTTCTACACTTTGTCAAATTCAGGATTATGGCATGAGGAGAATGATTGGACTTGCTAAGGCAAAGAAGAGGCTTTATGTCCTTGAGGAACCTAGAGGATGAATTAGATTCCATTGTCTTTATTCTCTGAATTGTCTCTTTCAAATAAAAATCAAAATTGGTTGCATCATTTTTGTTGGATTTAAAAATGTTTTTCTCAGTTGAAGATTAGCCTAGGAACATTCAAAAATTTTCTTAAAACAATTGACTATATGAGTGCATAGTATTAATTCATTGTAGATAGAAAAATACAAAGAGAATAGATCTAATACCTCTTGTAGCTTATCAGCGGATCTTAACTTTACTGTCTTCTAAATCACGATCTTCTAATTCAAGCCTCAAACACAACTGGATAAACGTGTGGACGTT